>CM072925.1:75635016-75762516 GCA_036971965.1 Nyctalus aviator | reverse complement strand
TGGGGAGAGGGAGGCAGGACCATCTCTCCAGGGGACCCAGGCCATGGTGCATACCAGCCCCCCGACATGGGAAGAAGGAGCCAACCCTGGAGCCCTGAGCCCAGCAGCGGGCCTGCTCTAGATGCACATGGCACCCAGCGCACCCTGGCACTGCCTGGCTCCCCACCTGGTGAGTCAGCTCTTGGAGGCAGAAGCTCTCAGTGTCCCAAAGGTGCCTGGCTCAGCCTTGGAGGCCGAGGAGGTGGCCCTTGGAGAGGTAGGAATGGCACCCAGTTGAGAAAGAGAGAGAGAGATCTGAGTTCAGGGGTTGCTCTGGGCAGATGTATGGCTTTGGACAACGCTGGGCCCCATTCTGTTCATCTGGCCAGCGAAGGAGTTTTCAAACTTCCTTTTTAGCAGTGGAGCCTTTTCCAATCAGTGAGGCAAGATAAAATGGTGTGCTTTGCCTGTCCATCCCTACCCGCCCCACCTCTGAGGCCCCCCAAGGCCCCTAAGATCAGGGTCCGAAGTTCTCACAGGGATACCCCTTGACTAACTGCTTCATGGATGACCTCGAGGACGTTAGACCAGGCTGCTCCTGGAAGCCAAGCGGGGTGTGTGTGTGTGTGTGTGTGTGTGTGTGTGTGTTTCCCACTCCCCATGGCCTGCCCTCTCCTCTGGGTCTGGGAAGGCAGGCAGCATGGTGGGGGTGACTCCTCCCAGGGGCCAATCATTAACTGGCTTTATCTTTGTGAACGGTCCTGGGGGGCTTGGGTCATGGGCCAGGCTTCCGGCCAAGGCCCAGGGGGTCACTAGAGGAGGAGGGAAAGGACCCTTCTTGCTAGGAAGTGTGTGTGTGGGGGTGCTTTGGGTCCCCGCCCCTCTCATTTTCCCCTAGGATTTCCCTGAAGGAACCTACATTGCCGCCAACTCCGTGACCACCTGGTGACACGGTTGTTCCAAAGAAAGGCGAAAGCAGGAACCCGGCCAGCATACTCCCACCCCTCGCCATCTTTGGCACGCATCGTGTGGCTTCTTTTTTTTTTTTTTTTTAACAGGGGGATGGGATGGGATAAACCCACGTTCCTATTTCTTTCTGTTTGACTTTAGCCAAATGATAGTGGGCTTGCATTCTCAGGGAGTTTGCTCCCTCACGAAGGTGGGGGGGAGGTGGGGGGGTGGTAGGACAGGAGAAAGGGCAGGGAAGTGACATGATGGGGCCCCTACTCTAACCTAGCCAGGAGCTTTGCTTGTATTCACTGTCACTCGGTATCCATAACCCTGCTGGAAACCAAAATCCTCTCTGCCAAACCTCCGAGGGTATGGCGGGCAGGCTGTGTCCCCCTACAACCTTGGGAGGAAGGCCCGGGACTCCCATTTTATAGATGAGGAGACGGAGGCTCAAACAGAGGAAGTGACATGTGCGAAGTCACAGCTTGGACACGGTGAACCAAGACTGAGCCCAATCCGCCTGGCTTTTCTCACCGCATGCTGTGCAGGTAGGTGCAGGGTGGGAGAGGGGAGCTGGTGGGGGCTTTTCACAGTGAGGGTTCACCAAGCCAGTGCTTTTTTAAGACTGAGGTTCTGGCCTCCCAGAGAAGCAGTTCCCTACCTGCTGAAATGTGATGGGTTCCTTGGAACCACATCTCCATTTCATCACTTCACCACGTGGTGCCATGTCTCAGATTTCACACGCATGCTGGGGTTCTCCGAGCTCAGCACTGTCCTCTCTAGGAGCCTTTAGGAGGGCACACTGCCTGGAAGATGTGCACTTTGTTTAGCGACCGCACTTGGATGCTTGATGGAGCTGCAAAGCTCAGGGGACTTTGACCTTGGCAGAGCCTGAGGTTCAGAAGTGAGTACTGACTTGGCCAGGGTCACCCACATGTAGGAGGCTTGGCTTTTTTTGCCCAGGGCGATTGCAGGTCTCCATACGCCTGTGGCAGGCACCAGGAGCGCGCTGGGCACCTGCTGGGGACGGGGAGAGGGCAGAGCTGGAGCGAAGACCTTGCTGTTTCGCCTTGCCCCCGCTGAGCGGCCCTCTGCTGGTCCCTGGCTGGTCTCCTCCTCTGGCCCCAGGCAAACAACGGCAGCGCTGGACCCACCTCCAGTGTCTGCTTGTTTGTTTAAATTCTCTGGCAGAGACATGCTGTCCCAGAGGGTGGGGACACCATGTGGGGCTCCCCCTCTCTCCCAGGGAGTATCATTGTCCCTGTGGGCTTTGTCTAGGAATCTTTGTGAAAAAACCCTAATCCCCCATGGGGGCCACCAGAGTCCTCACTTCCCTGCCTGTTCTCTCTTGCTTCACCTGTTGGCTAATCTGTTCTTCGATCAAGGCTCAATTGCCACCTCCTCCAGGAGGCCTTCCCTACTCCCCGCAACTACGGCCCCCTCTGGAGAGCTTCTATTTCCACTTCCGTCTTTGATTCACCTCCACATAGGAAGCTCCTTCCACACTGGTGCCGTCCCAGGGCTGAATTCAGTGCCTGCTTATGGGATCACGTCCTACATCACCTCCTTCGGAAAGCTCTTGCCGACGCCCACTGCAGCCTGGTGGGCTGCTCGGCCTCAGAACCTTCATGGCACCCTGTGCCTCGCTCGGGGGCTTCTTTCCCATCATGCCTTCTGGGGTGACTGTGTGCACAACCATCTGTGCAGCAACCCTCCTAGGCCAGGATTTTCCGTCAGTTTTACAGACAAGGGGAACTGGGGACCAGAGAGGTGGCGTAGCTTGCCTAAGGTCACACAGTTAAAAAGAGGCAGAGCCAGGAGTGCCACGTGGGTCCATTTGGACCCGAAGCCCCGAGCTTTCCATGAACCTACTTCAGGTCTCCCTGTGCCTCCTATAATATCAGCCCGGTGCCTGGCAGGCCTTGGAAAAGATACATAAGTTGAAATGAAGCTCGGATCCAGGCAGGAGTGAGGTTTGAAGGGGGATATATCATTAGGACTTTAGCTACCACCTTGTACTCAGCAGACGGGGCAGGGGTGTGGACGGGGCAGCAACGGGCAGGATAGGGATCTGACTCTGAGGGTTAGCGAGGACAGCGTTGTCAGGAAGTGGACATGTCGGGCGCTGACAGCGAGAAGCAATCCAGGGAGACAGCCTGGTGTTAGGGGTTAAACTGAGGCCCAGGAAGGAGAGGCAGAGGCTTGGCTGATGGGGCAGGGGGTGGTGTGGGTAGGTGCACTCCCCCAGATAGTGACCCAGCCTGCTTCCCCTCCTCCTTCCCTCCTTTTTCCTGACTGGGTCCTGAAGGGAGCTGACCTCTCTGGCGTCCCCGGCTCCCATTCTGTTACCAATCAGCAAGATTACCTATCATTAGCCGAGTCAAGCCTCCAGATCCAGATGTGGCTATGGTGTTGGCACTGGAAAAGAGGCCCCGCTTCCTGGCTTTTGCTTTGTCTCTCCATTGCTCTGTTGCAAAGATGACTAGTGAGATACAGAGAGAGGCTGACCCACAGCCACACAGAATTGAGAGGAACCCACTCCATTCTCTCTCCCTCAATGCTACGGGCTGGTATTCCTGCCCCTGCTGCGGGTTAGATCTGTGGACTGCTCCGTGTCTGGGGGTCAGGCATGGAGTGGAGGGAGAAGACCTTCCTCCCATCCCAGAGAGACCACTTGGAAAAACGTTTAGACAACAGCAAGGCTCAGGGACGCTGGCCTCACGTGAGAGGGGCTCTGTACCTTTATCCGCATGCCTGGAGGTGAGCTGCCCACACCCACAGGCGGGAGAGCTTCCCTGAACATCAGAGGTGACAGGACCTCGGGACAAAGTACAACCATTGTGCCTTGGGCCGATCACTACTTCCTTTGTTTGGGGCCACAGCTGGCTCCTGGCCACCTTTCACCTTCTTTCCCACCCCACCTCTGTCACTCTCCCTCTTCCCCCCTCCCCCCTCCCCTGGAACACCTTCCCCTTCCTCCTAGGCACCTTCTGAATTGCACAGAGCCTTCTGTGGAGGCCTCCTGAGCCCCAAGTGCGGCTGAGGCTGTCCCCGAGGGGAACCAGCATGACCTCTGTCTGGGCTGCTCTCTGCTCCATTCTCCCCTCCCCCCACCATGCTGTTGGGTGATCTTGGGCCCCTCTGTGCCCTTGGGATTTTCTGGAGGGACAGTCTTCCCTGACACTCCGGCCCTGAAGCCATCCACATAGCGAGGAGAAGGGAAATTAAGTCTGTGGATTAGGCTGCTGGGAAGAGAAGGCGCTCTAGAGACACGACGTGGTCTTATGATTGCTGATTTGCGCTCTTTGCTCTGTGCATTGGGCTTTCCAATCCATGACAATGTGAGCATTGGCTGGGCCCATGATGGTGTACCGTTACCAAAGCGTGTGATGCCACGTTGGGGGACGGCGTTCAGAGTCAAGCCCCCTCCTCTAAGTCGACACCAGGCTGTGTGTCTGAAATAACAGGTGGGAGATGGGAGACCACTCTCTCCTCCCCACCTCGTCCCTGACTAGGGTGCCAAAAGCCCTCAGGCCAGCCTGCCATTCCGCTCCCCCGTTTCCTGTGGCTCCTTGGGTAGAGCTCACAGAGGGCATTGGAACACACATTGCCGAATGCCACCAACGGGGATGGCTGGCTCAGGCCGGGGAGAGCACTGGGCTAGTGACAGTGAATGGCCACACCTCCTTGGAACCTCTGGGACCTCTTCACCCTCCTTCCACGTTCAGGCCTCCTCTTCAGGCCTCCCCGGAGGCTGGGGAAGCCTGCGATGAGCGGGATATGGAAGTGATGCCACTGGGAGTCTCTGTCCTGGGCTCTGCTGGCTTCAGGGTAGGAGCGAGGGAGGGGGACTGTGCCAAGGTGCCCATACCTTGTGCTCCGGAGGTTTGAGAGGAGAACCAGGTTGGGCGAGGAGGACGCTCAGCAGCTGGCCTTCCGTATCCCATGCGGCAGCTTGAGCATGGAGCCTAGGTGAGGAGGCCTGCCTGGGAGGGGGCCCTGAGCCAGCAAATAAATGTTTACTAAAAAGTAAACTGTAAAAAGACCTTATTCCTGCTGCTGGGAAGCCTGCCAGGTGGTGGAGACAGGCCTGGAGGCATGAATGATGGAAAGGGTAGGATAGAATTGGGGGTAGCCAGCCCCTCTGCTCATAGGGGTCTCGGGACACCACTCCCGTGGAACTGGAGTACTAAAGGGGTAACCTAGCACTCCCCCCAAAACACAGCACCACTGCTGAGGTGGGGGCTGGCGGAGTAACCCTTTTGGATCATTTTGACCAACTTGGAGGACGTTACTGCATTCCCATTCTCACCCTGGCTTCCACTCTCAGCCTAGGTGAGGCGTTCACAGAGGCTACACCAGCCCTAGGCCAGGCCCTGGCCAGACCCAGATAAATAATGCGACCCATTGGTCCCTCTCTTCCCACAGGTATTAGAGCCCCACTTTGTTCCCTGGGGGAGCCTAGGAGCTACTGGGTCAAAGCCCAACCAGGAATTTTCCCAGGTTGGTCCTATATGCAAGGGTGGGGTGGGGGGCCTTGGGGAACACTTAGAGAAGATAGGGGAGTTGGGAAAGCGTGAGGCTTTGAAGAAATGGAGGGGATGAGAGGAGAGGAGAGAAGGGAGGCCACCAACTGGAAGAAGCAGGCAAGGGATCTGGGTTCTGAGGGTGCAGAGGACAACTCCCCAATTCTTTTCAGAAGAGGAGCTGTGAGCCTGGATGGGGCTGATGGAACCCTTGGCCCCCAGCCAGGTGGGAGCTCTGGGCAGCTGGCCTACAGACGTTCCTCAGTGCTGGTGAGTAGGTTTGAATCATCACTCAGGCCCTGGCCTCCATCCGCTCCACCAGCCCCCTGGCCTCAGTTCCCTGGCAACATCTGGGCGGGGGGAGCAGAAACAAGGGCCTCTGTCTGCCCAGCTGCCTCTCCCTTTGGGCTCTGCCAGACTCCACTGAGCATACGTGGTCTCCAACAGGTCCTCTCTCCTCTGGGCGCTGACTAACCCCAGAACCACACGCTTCCCATTCTCGGCCCCACAAACTCGTGTTAAAAACCCCTCCCCCTTTCCCCCTTCTCCATACTTCCCAAAGGAACCCAGTCACCCCAGCCTGCTGGCTGTAGCTCACTCTGATGAGCACATTGTCCAGATGGGTACACGGGGCCCCCTGTGCCCATCACTGGACTCTCTGCACATGGGGCCACGAGTCCAAAAAAAGACCACTGTTTGGGAGGTCAGAAATGCAGGGCTCAGGGTAAATCTTTCCCTTTCATCCTGAGGCCCATTCCCTCTTGAGCCAGAGTGGGGTGTGTCGCTAGGGGGCGCTCGGCCACCACAGGGAGGCTGGGTGAACTTGGTAGAGCAGCGTCAGCGGAGAGTGAGGACGCGCTGAGTGTCAGGGTGAGTGCGGGGAGGGGGAACTGAGTGTTGGAGGAGGAGGGTGTCGGAGAGGGGGAGAAGGGCAGGGGTCACCCCAGAAGACCTGTGCTTCCCTATCTCCACCCGTTCCTGTTGGATGCCCCCATCCTCACGCCCTCTCCAATATCCCCAGCAAAGGAGAATAGCTTTCTAGTCTGTTCGCACGTAACCTCACTTTCCTGTTCCCTCCCCGCAGATACCGCGAGTGGGTCTCCGGGCAAAACGGGGGTGGGGTGGGGAGTGGGGGAGGCGGATGGGTGATTTTCAGGCTGTGCGCCGCGGTGGGGGTCGAGCTTTCCCTTCACTTGGGTGGGTGGGGGCATAGGCTTGCTTCACTAGGTGTCCGCAGGCGAAGGCTGCGCCAGGGGGCCGGGCCGGAGCGGAGCTGCTGGAGGCGAGCGTCTTCGCCTGGGGGCGTGCCGGGGGCGGGGCTGGCGGCGGGGGCGGAGCCAGGCCTTTTTTTTTGGGGCGGCTGGTGGCGTTGGGAAGCGCAGAGGCTTGGGGCAGCCAGGCTGCGGGGAGGCCGCGGCGCGGGGGGCTAGCGGAGCCGGCGGCAGCGGCGCTCGGTCGGAAGACGCGGCGAGGAGGCAGGCGAACCCTCGGAGTCACCAGCCAGGGGTCTCCGCACTGGGATTTGAAATTGATTTAACCAGGGTTTACCCTCCTCCTTTTTTTCCCTTAAACATTTTTTTTTTTTAAAACAAAACCCGCATTCTTTTCAGTTTTTAATTTATTTTTTGCTTCCCATTACCCCCGCTTCAATCGGGCCGGCCGTTTGGGAAGATCGCTCCTTCACGCCCCCCAAATCACTCCGGATTTTGGAAACCAGTAGCGAGAAGAAAGAGGCAGCGGGAGCGCCGAAGAGAAGTCGAGGAAGAGAGAGAGACCGGGTCGGAGAGCGCGCGCGAGCGGGCGGGCGAGCCGCGAGAGGGACAGGGGTGAAGCGAGTGACCTGCTTTTTGGGGTGACCGCCGGCGCGCGGCCCCGCACCCGAGCAGCCGCGCTGACCGACAGACAGACAGACACCGCCCCCCGCCCCAGCGCCCACCTCCTCGGCGGCCGGCGGCCGGCGGCGGCGAGCCGCGGGCAGGAGCCGCAGCAGCCCGCGCCCGGAGGCGGGGTGGAGGGGGTCGGGGCTCGCGGCGTCGTCCTGAAACTTTTCGTCCAACTTCTCGGCTGTTCCCGCTCCGGAGAAGCAGTGGTCCGCGCCGGGGCAGCCGAGCCGAGCGGAGCCGGGAGAAGAAGTGCTAGCCCGGGCCGGGAGGAGCCTCCGTCCGAGGAGGAGGAGGAGGGGGAGGAGGAAGAGGAGAAGGAAGAGGAGAGGGGGCCGCGGTGGCGACTCGGCGCTCGGCAGCCGGGCTCATGGACGGGTGAGGCGGCCGTGTGCGCAGACAGTGCCCCAGCCGCGCGCGCGCCCAGGGCCCTGGCCGGGGCCTCGGCTCCGGGAGGAAGAGGAGCCCGCCCGGGCGACGACGAGAGCGGGCCGCCCCGCAGCCCGAGCCGGAGAGGGAGCGCGAGCCGCGCCGGCCCGGGCCGGGCCTCCGAAACCATGAACTTTCTGCTCTCCTGGGTGCATTGGAGCCTCGCCTTGCTGCTCTACCTCCACCATGCCAAGGTAAGCGGCCGTCCCCGCCCGGCGCCGCGGGCCGCTGCGAGCGCCTCTCCCGGCGGCTGGGGACGTGCGTGCGAGAGCGCGCGTGGGGGTTCCGTGCCCCACGCGGGTCCCCGGGCGCCGGGCGCGCGGCTTCCCCCTCCGTCCTCGCACGCGGAGGGGGAGGGGGCGCGCGCTAGGTGGGAGGGCACCGGGGTAGAGGCTCACCGCCCACGCGGGCCCTGCCCACCCACCGGATCGCCGCACGTACGATCTGGGCCGACCCGCGGAGGGAGGGAGGGCGGGAGCCGCGGGAGGAGGCCGAGGGGGCTGGGCTTGCGACGCCGCCGGCCGCTGAAGTTTGCTCCCGGCCGCCGGCGGGTCCCAGACGAACTGAAAGTCCGGGCAGCGGGGGCGGGAGCCGGAGTCCAGCGGGCAGGGGGGTGCTCGGACCTTGGACCGGAGGAGGGCTGAGAGCGCGGAGGAGGGGGCAGGGCGCGGGCGCAAAGAGGGGCTCGCTGTCACCGCCGCTGGGTCCCTGCGGCCCTCGCCGCGAGTTTAGGAAAAGTTTCGGGGTGGATTGCTGCGGAGACCCCCCCACCCCTCTCCGCCGGGCCACCTGCGCGGCGCCACCCCCGCCCGGCCCCGCTCGCGTCCCGCTCCGTGCCCGCCCGCCCTCCCCCGCCCGGCCGGGCGCGCGCGGCGCGGAGCCGATTACATCAGCCCGGGCCTGGCCAGCCGCGTGTTCCCGGAGCCGCCGCGGCCCGAGCTGGGAGTCCCGGGCGGCGAGCGGCGCCCCTCCCCCCGCCGGCCCTCCGCGGGAAGGTGACCTCTCGAGGTAGCCCGGCGGGAGCACCCGGAGCACCACCCTGTCCCTTCCGGCCGCCTCCAGCTCCCGGCCTCCTCCTGTGCCAGGAGGGATTTCCAGACGCCCCTTCCCCATTTCCTCCCCGGCGTGGAGAGAGCCCCCTGCCCATCCCTTTAGTCTTTGCTCCCCTCGGCTGAGAGTTCCTATCGAACCTCGCTCAGACCCCAGGCCAGGCAGAGGAGGATCCCGTCAGGGGTCAGGGTGCCAGGGCCCACGGGGGGCTTTGTGGAGAGCTCCCACTTGGTGACAGGCAGCGGCCCTCCCTCCCTTCCCCCACACTTCCAGGTGGGATGCGCTTTAGCTTGTGGGGTGGGCCATGGGAGGGTTTACAGAATGTCATTATTACCCCACTTTACACTTTTTTGGAAAAACGGTTTGAAATTTGCTGAGAGGTAGGCAACCTTGGGAAGCACGCCTGCCGGCCTTGCAAACACACTTTGTCCCAGTGAAACGAGACACTGGAGCGGGAGCAGGTGGTTTTTTGGAACTTCAAACTTGCCCACCCAACTCGATTCTCTAAGCCACCTAGGAGGGCACTTTCCCACCCCTCCCTTGGACTTTGCCCTTTGCACAGAGGCCCAGGGAAGGAAACGGGCCGGGGTCCCTGCTGCCACCGGAGCTCCTCAGACCCTGGCACAAAGGCCTTGGCTCCAGGCCTCCAAGCAGGGAGGGGAGGGGAGGAGTGGCAGACTGGCCATAGCGTGACCTTCAGAGGCCCCCAGAGAAGGGCACCTGGCCCCTCCCCGTGCAGAACTGCTCCTCCCTGTGCCCCCAGGCCTTGGAGGGGGTATGGAGTCCCCTTTCCTAGTTGGGGCCCAGGAGGCATGAAGGCCACAGAGAGAAAGTTGGCAGAGGGAAGCCAGGGGGGTGTCCTGGGCATGGGTGAGGGACTGAGGTGGACACTCTGGGGGGCCCCTGAGGGAGCTGCAGTTGGAGGCTATCCAGCTGGGAGTCTGGAAACTGTTATCTGACCTTGGTCCTGGGGGCAATGCATTGGGAGTGGGTGGGAAGGAGAGAGGCAGACAGACTGAGATGCTCACTTCTCAGTGGCTCTGCAGTTCTGTGGGCGAGGGGGTGGCTCTGCCATTCAGGTTCTGCCCGCGAAGAGGGGGAGATGGGGCGGGCAGTTGGTGAGAACCGGAGACCCTCTGGAAGGGCTGGGAGAAGCCTCTGCCCGGTGCTGTCAGGTTCACATGGTTGGACTTGTTGACCTTCACAGCTTCTGGGGAGGGGAGGAATGAGCTGGTGGGGGTGGGGAAGGATGGGGGCAGGCCTCAGGCCTAGGTAGTGCAGGGGGCCCCCTAGGGGCTGGGCATTGCTAAGGCATAAAAGACTTCCCTGGTTGCATTTGAGGAAAGAGCCCAGGTGAGAGGGACTTGGGGACCCCCCAGTCTGGGAGGGAGGAGAAACCAGGGAACAGGCCAGGAGTGTGAAGCTGAAGGTGTTGGAGATCTGTTCAGGCCCCGTGAGACTTGGGCACGGGGAGAAATGAGCTCTCCCCTCCCTCCGGCATTCCTCGCAGGTTTTTACCCTCCAGGCAACCTGTGGGTTTGCTGGATATTCCTGAAGACTTGAGAGTCTGGATGGGGGAGGGTGGCTGGTGCCCTTCAGGCCTCTGCGCCCCCTCCCTTCCTAGCGTCAGCTCACCCTGGTATTTGTCATGTCAGCAGGAGAAGGTCACCATGTTGTTTTTTCTCGCCCCCAGTCCTTCCTTCCTGCCCCAGTCCAAATTTGTCCTATTTGACCTTAATACTTACCTGTGGCTTTGGACCAGGGAGTGGGGGAGTGTGTGTGTGTGTGTGTGTGGGGTGTGGGAGAAGATTCACTTCCCTTAGCTCAGAACTGTGGAGAAGGGATCTAGAGATTCTGCTGTTTTCCTACTGCCTTTTGAGTTTCCCCAATGCCTGGTCAGTCTTTATCTTCTTTTGGCTTCACAATCGGAGCAGTCTGGGGAGGTGGGGGGTCGGGGGGTGGGTTCTGGCCTGCAGGGAGCCCCTGGTGGTGCCTTGTTCTACTCAGAAGCCTCAGAGAAGCCAGGGGCTATGGGGTGGGGGGTGAGGGGCAGGAGGAGGAAGGAGGGGCAGAGTGGCCGTCCCTCTGCCCATGCCCATGTCTCACTCTTTTGTTTTGTCCTCAGTGGTCCCAGGCCGCGCCTACGGCAGAAGGAGAGCAGAAAGCCCACCCAGGTGAGTCCCCCCCCGGCCCCTGGATGGGATCCCTTAACCCCCCAAGGGTTGGGGTGGGAGGCCCCGTTTCTTCTTTCATGGTCTGGGGTAGAGATCAGGAAAGGGAAAGTTAACCCTTCTTTCCAGAGGACTGGCTCTTCCCTATGCAGGCCTTTTCCTTCTGCTCTTCCCAATAAAGTTTCTTTGAAGAGGGAGGACAATGTTCAAGTATCCCAGAAGTCTATTTGTCTCACACCCTCCCCACCACCCCCCTCCTCCAAGGGAGGATGGATACTCCATGTCACTTCCAACCCAGCATGTCTCACCTGTGGGGCCTGTGTGCAGGGGCTGTGACCCTTGCCATCCAGAGAGCTGGTGACTGTGCATGAGCTCGGGGTGCGGAGACCCAGCCTCATGGGACCCCGTCCCCCAGTTTGTGTTCCTTTGGGGGTGGAGGAGAAAGCCCTCCAGGTGGAGAAGGTTTGGGTGCTGTGAACTTCCCTGCTGGGCCAGCAGAGGGCTGGCTGTAGCTCCCCGGCGCCCGCCCCACCCCCTGCCCAGGCCCAGGCGGCCTGCCTTTGTTCGCTGAGGTTTGGTGTAGAGCGCCTCCCATGTCTCTAGGGATGTCCAGGCTCTCCCCACCACCGCATGGGGCCTCTGCTCCAGCCGGGGGCGGGCGGCGTGCTCCATGCTCCTCCCCCAGCTCCCCAGCTCCGAGGAGGTCTTCCTGGAGGCGCTTTTCCCTGACCTTAATCAAGCCGGCCCAGGGTAGTGGCCAAGGGCTGTGTTTGCACTCCCCGCCGGTGGTGATGCCAGCCGGTTCTGCCTCCTTCCTGGCCTGGGAGCCCTTTTCTTGGCCCCGGGCCTGGCTTCCTGGCCGCTCCACGCCTGTAAGGCCACCCGCTCCCTGTGTCTCTAACCCTCAGCCTCCCAGTGGTCTCTGTGGCCCGAGAGAGGCAAGACAAATGGTCTTTGTTGGGGGAAAGGTTGTCTTCGAGAAACAAGGAAAATAGCGGAAGCCCGATGTTCGAGCGTCTGTGTGTCCTCGCCCTGTGCCAGAGCGGGGCAGCTCTCCGTGGAGGCAGCGGCTAGGGTGCTCAGGGTGCTCAGGGTGCTCAGGGTGCTCAGGGTGCTCAGGGTGCTCAGGGTGCTCAGGGTGCTCAGGGTGCTGGTGAAGTTGTCCCCTTCTACCTGTTCCCGCTCCCTCCCGGGGGGCGGGGGGAATCCAGGGAGCTTTTCCCAAGGAACCCTCACCCAGAGTCTTTCTACCCTCAGCTATCAGCCACCTGGCCAGACTTCCCTACTCTCCTGTCCTGGGTGGGACCTGTGGCCCTGAGGCCTGGGCCACCTCTGTCCCCAACCATGACAAAGTGTCAGGTCTGGATTAGTCATCTTCTTCAATATAGACCTGGCTTAGAAAGGACTTCTTCAGATCCCTAGTCTTGTTTTTATAATTTTTTTTTTTTTTAAAGACACCTTACCTTAACCCTTTTGAGGGTAGAGAAGAATTTTGTGGCCATTGCCTGAATAGAGAAAGTAGAGGTGGTAGGCAGGGCCTGGGACGGGCTTGGGGATCCGCACTGTTCTCTCTGTTTTCACATCTGTGGTTTCCCCGCTTCTTACTTTCCCTCATCTCTCCAAATTCTCCTCAACCCACTTAGGATAGACACAGCCCCCGGGCTCCTCTGCCTTCGTTCCCCTGGAGGGAGGAGAGAGGAGGGAGGAGGTTGGAGGCTCAGTTGCTATCTCTGGGGAGAGCAGCCAAACTTCGTGTTACCTGGGGCTGGGAAAAGGGAGCGTGTTTTGGGACTGGAAACGGTAGACAAAAACTCCACATCTCGGCCTTTGTCTCCGTGTCTTTCGAGATCAGCCCAACCCGCTCGCCCAGATGTGCAGAGGGAGGGACTGGCCCGCGGTCACACTGAGTGGCGGCCGGAGCCCTGCCTCCTCGCTGGCTGCGTGCTGCCCTCCCCTCCTGTGCAGAGGAAACTCATTTCGGGGACAGAATTGCTATGTGGAGGGGGGTGTGTGTGTGATAGGGAGTGGCAGGCTGGGCCACAATTTGGAGTAGTCATTCCAGAGTCCTGAGTTTATTTATTCTCAAGGGCCCGCCCCTGTGGCCCAGAATTACCCCTTCATGCACCGATGCACCCCAGGCCCCGCCCCCAGCCTGGGAAGTGGCCTTCGCCATGCTCTCCCTCCGGACCAGCTTCTAGAAGTGCCCTGTGGCTGCGGTGGCAACACCGTTTTTCCATGATGCAAGCAGTTTGCCCTCTTGGGTGGGGTTATCGGTGGCTGGCAGGGCCTGCACAGTGTGCCCGCCCTCTGCCACCTGCTGACTCCAGGCTGTGCTGTGCCCACTGCCTCCTCAGCCTACCTGTGGGGAGGGGTCTGGCAGGTGGCAAGGTGCCCCCTGAAGCTTCCCCTCTGTTGTCTCATGGCAGAGGAAGGCTAAGGCTCTGATGCCCAGGCCGATTTTAATGCCACCAGTTCCTAGCAGGGTGGCCTTGGGGCAAATTACTCAGCCTCTAGGCCTCTGGTTCCATATTTATAAAATGGAGGTCCTGCCAGAACCTCATAGTAGAGGATTGTTTGAGATGTCAGCTATAGGGTCCTGTGTCCAGTGCCCAGCATACAGTAAGTGCTCATTAAATGGTAGCTGGTAGGTTGGTAGGGTATGGCAATGGCTGTGGAGAGGCTGTACATACATGGGGAGGAGGATGGCCACGCTGGCTGTTCCTTTTTTTAGGGGGTGCTTATAGCACCCCAACAGGTATACTCCCACTCGGACTGTCCTCTGGCATCAGGGTTGACCCTGGAATTGGCTTGGCTGTCATCCGGGGCAGGGGGATGAGATGTGGCAGCTGTCGATTTCCTGCCATCTTTGGCATAAAAGCAGGTCTTCGGCCGTGTTGATAGACAGCTCAGGGAAGGACTGCACCACAGCTGGAGGGTCTTACGTTAGACGTGTGGGAGGACTTGCCCCACAGCGGGTACCTCTCCCAGAAAGCCCGGGGAGCGGCCTTACGGAGCTGGGTGGAGACCGGGCTTGGCCATCTTCTGTGTGACCTGCCGGGCTCACGTGCCACCCCCTCCCGTGCAGTGGTGAAGTTCATGGATGTGTACCAGCGCAGCTACTGCCGTCCCATCGAGACCCTGGTGGACATCTTCCAGGAGTACCCCGATGAGATCGAGTACATCTTCAAGCCGTCCTGCGTGCCCCTGATGCGGTGCGGGGGCTGCTGCAATGACGAGGGCCTGGAGTGCGTGCCCACCGAGGAGCACAACATCACCATGCAGGTGCGTGCCTGTGAGGAGGAGGGGCGGGGGCACGTGAGAGGAGGAGCCCGCCTGCCCGGTCCAGCGCCCGCCCCTGAGTCAGTCGGGGAGGCGCGGCAGGCCTCGCCTCTTTGGGGAAAGAGAAGCCTGTACTTCCCAGTCCGGGTTCCCAGCAAGCCCCGGGAAGCCTGTACTTCCCAGTCCGGGTTCCCAGCAAGCCCCGGCCGCCTCCTCCTTCTCCCTGACCTTTGCCCCTCGGTTCAGGAGGAGGAGGATACCTGTGACAGGAGCCTCCCTCCCTCTTTGGGGCTCTGTTTGGGAAGCTGGACGAGCGTGGTTTGTGGGGAGTTTCTAAGCTAGTGGTTTGATGCTGTCTGGTGATGGGGTCCGTTTCAGCCTGGATAGGATGGGTGGGAGGGAGCTGTGAGACCCTGGGGTGGGGATTCTCAGGGGCCGGGGGGAGGACTAAAGGGATGAAGGGAGGGGAGGGATGGGGAGTGGTGAGAACTTAGGATCTGAATTCCCAGCCTGGCCAACCCGTGCAGCTGTGTCTGCCCTCAAGCGGAGCAGGGGCTCCCTGAGGTCAGCAGGGCTGGGGGAGTTGGGGTGGGCCTGAGGCTCTTTCTGATAGAGCCCCCGGTCCCCCTAACTCCGCCACCCATCACTGCTCTGTAGAGAACCCCTGGGGGCTGAGTGGCAGGAGCCACAGGGGTGTCCCACCTGGGTATGGCTGGCTGGGTCACTAACCTCTGTGATGTGCTTCCTTCTCCTCTAGATCATGCGGATCAGAATTCACAAAGTCCAACACATAGGAGAGATGAGCTTCCTACAGCACAGTAAATGTGAATGCAGGTGTGTGACCTTGGGCATTTATTTCACTGTTACCTCAGTGCCTCAGTTTCCACATCTGTAAAGTGGGTACAATAATAGTACCTCATCGTATTGTTATAAGGATTAAGTGAGTTACATGTAAAGGGATTAAGGCTGTATTGTTATATGATAAATACTATGCTAAGTTTTTATTAGTAGTAACATTGTTATTATTTCATCGCTATCATCGCCATCTAAACCCTTCTCTGTTTTGTTCTTTTCCTCTTTCTCTACCACTACAGACCAAAGAAAGAGAGAGCAAGGCAAGAAAAGTAAGTGGCCATGACTTCAGTTCTCCTTCTCCTTGCCTGTTTTCTTGGTTTGGGGCTCTTGGCTTCCTCTGTCAGGGGCCTGATGACTTACCTCACTGGGTCAAGAAGTGCTCTCATGGGGCCATGTGGTGGCCACAAGGGGATGGAGCCAACTCCAGGACCATGGCTGTAGACAAAACCCCGCCTGGACAAAACCCATCCAGGTCTCCAGGCCGTCCCTGGCTGGGACTCGAGGCTCTGGTGTGCCGAGGGGCAGTGTGGACGCTGGCTCCCTGGCATGCTGCAGCTTCCCATCACCCACCGCGGGGAGAGGGAGCGGGTGGCAGAGAGGCCAGCCTTGGTGCGTCAGAGGAAGCAGCCTCTGCGGTGGCTGCTGTGGTGGTGCCGTTGGCTTTGGGGCCGGCTGGCGTGCTTTTGGGTGCATGCCCTCCTGCAGGAGGGAAACAGGCCAGAGACACCCAGCCCTCCGGGTCAGGGAGAAAGAATTGATGGAATGTCGGTCATTTTCTGAGGCTTCTAATGGCTCAGCGCGGTGGGTCAAGTCAGGATGGAGCAGGGCGAGGCCTGGGGGCAGTGAGCCCTCAGGACTCCGTGAGCCGCTGGCCCGGGGGACCAGTCTGCAGGAGAAGAGACTGAGAGAGATCACCTATGCCCTTCCCTCCTCTTCCTCTCCACCCTATCTGCTCAGTTTCGGAGGACATTGAAGGCCCTTAGGCCTCAACCCTTCACTTCTTCCTGATGTCCCCAACTTCCAGAATTGCTATGGGAGAGAGAGAGAGTAAGAGAGAAGGAGAGAGGAAGAGAGAGGGAGAGAGAGGAGGAAGAGGGAGAATGTGTGTGCGCACACTCGAAGACCTTCCTCCTGACATTTCTCCCAACAGGAGGAGCCAGACTGCCCCCTCCTCGGTGCCTTTCTCCCTCTCTTCCCCTGGGGCGGACATTCTGAGGGGCATTCTCTCGGGCTGGCATGTGAGAAGAGCGCTGTTTCCCTTGACTGGACAGGCTCCAGCCTGCCTCCCTTGCCCTTTCCCCAAAGGCCTGCTTTGCCCACAGGGAGTGGGGGCTCGCCTGGCTCAGCAAGGAGCCCGGTGAGAGGGTGCAGCAGGCTTTGACAGGCTGGGGAGGTGCAAGCTGCCAAGTGCGGCCAGGCCCCTCCTCCCCACGCCTCCCTGGCTCCCACCCCACCCTCCTGCCGGCCTGTCTGGGGCTGTGAGGACACCCGGCCCCACCTCTCCGCAGCCCAGGTTATGACTCGGACGGGCTGGTGCCTTATATGTGCCGCCCTTGGTTTGGTGCCAGCCCCCAGTGGAGATGCTCCCCCACACTCTCAGAGGTAGGGCCTCTGGAGGGACCCTTTTGCTGTTGCACTTGGGAATGAAGATAGAAGGTGCCCGAAGCCCAGCCAGCCTCCCCACCCTCCACCCCCCACCCCCAATTGAATCAGGTTTCTGACATTTACCCCCAAAGCCTGGCCTACCTTGTCTAGCCCCCTGCCCACAGATCAGGCTTGTGCAGGGTAAAGGGCCTACTCTTGGGGCTTGTGCCCTCCACCCAAGGCCATGCCCAGGGCTGGGGTTGGCACCCCAGGGTGGCTGACGTGAGCAGAAGGAGCCACCCCCGTGCTTGCTGCCCCAACCTGCACAAGAGTGCAAGCTCTTCCTTGGAGGCCGCCTGCCTCCTCCTACCCCGAGCACGTCCTGTCCCCTGCCCTCCTCACGGCTTCTCTTCCTCTCCCTTGCCCCCCCTTCCTCTCTGGCTCTGTTTTTTTATTTTCCAGAAAATCAGTTCGAGGAAAGGGAAAGGGGCAAAAAAGAAAGCGCAAGAAATCCCGGTATAAATCCTGGAACTTGTACGTGGTGCCGCTACTGTCTCGTTCCCTGGAGCCTCCCCAGGGCCCCCCATCTAACTCCCGCTTGCAGGACCCCTTTAACCCTCCCCTTCCCTCTATCCCTCCCTCCCCGCCTCTGTCCTCCCCTCTGCCCCAGTGTTCTCACTCTCTCATTCTCACTCCACTAATTGGCACCAATGGGTAGATTTTGTGGTGGTGTTGCTGGTCCAACCGTTGGGGGCGGGCGGGCAAAGTGGGCTTGGAGGAATCAGGGAGGGGGCTCTGGCCTGTGCTTGGCTGGGCACTGCCTTTCTCTCACCCACTGGGCACCGGTGGCCGGCCCATGTTGGCATGGGTGCCAGGCACTGGTGCCTGCTCACCCGACTGGTTTCCACTGCTCTGGGCTTCTGTGCTTGTCTGGAAGCTGAGGGTGGTGAGGAGTGGGCTTGAATGACTCGAAGCAGCTTGTTGTTGGCTGAAGGGGGAGCTGAGGGGGAGAGGGGGTGGTCAGGCACCATCCGGCCCCTCCTCTCATGGACTCGGAGCTCCTCGAGGGGGTCCCCCTCTTCCAGCCCGACCGTGGCACCCACAGAAGCCCCTCAGTCAGGCGGGCGGCTGCTTCCTCTAGGTTAGAGGCCGTGGTGGGCCAAGCTCTGGGGCAGCTGCCAGGGCTCCCTCCGTGGACACTGCCTCTGGGCTCAGCCAAGCGTCTCACCCTGTTCAGCCCACCCCTGTGTGCCTGGGCCTGGGCACACGCCCTCGCACGGGGAGAGGGTGGTTCACCAGCAGGTGAAGAGTCAGGTGCTGTTTTGGGGGGCAGTAGCAGTGGGGACCCTGTGGCCTGAGGCTTGCGCTTGTCCAGTGGACAGCACTGCCCTCCCGGCAGCCCTCTCTCTCCTTGCACTCTGCCCGTCTGTGTCTGCCTCTCTCCGCGGGCGGGCTCCCTCCCCGTGCTGCCTCTCTCTGCGCGCTCTGTCTCCGTTGCCGCGCTCAGAGCCTTCCAGGGTGTGGAAGGGCGTGGGGCCCACGAGCTGGGTGGGGGCCCTGCTGCACACAGTAGGGGGTGTTGCATGGTGTTTTTTTTTTTTTTTTTTTTTCTCTCTCTCTCTCTCTGCTGACGCTCTAGCTTAGATGTCTTTCCTTTTGCCTTTTTGCAGTCCCTGTGGGCCTTGCTCAGAGCGGAGAAAGCATTTGTTTGTACAAGATCCGCAGACGTGTAAATGTTCCTGCAAAAACACAGACTCGCGTTGCAAGGCGAGGCAGCTTGAGTTAAACGAACGTACTTGCAGGTTGGTTCCCAGAGGGCGAGCGAGTCAGAGAGGGGCTTGACCCAGAGACGGAGACAGAGAGAGGAAGAGTGAGAGAGAGAGAGAGTGCGAGAGAGCGAGCGGACCCGAGAGGGGCCGGCTGCTTGCTTGGCTTCTAGCTGCCTGCCTGGCGACTACTACCTTCCTGGCTGGCGAGGCCCCTGCGGTGGGCGGGTGGCGGGCGCTGGTCTGGCCTGGCAGGGCCCCTCGGAGGTTGCCCTGGTTGCCTGAGTGGGTAGGCTGGTGTGGCTCAATGTGGCGGTGTGGACGCAAGCTGAGTGTTGTGTCCCGTGGTCCTGCTCGTGGTGGCTGTTGGTCCTGACCTTGTGGTTACTACCATCGCTATTAACACCAAGGGCCCTTCCCGGTGTGGGGACGCTAGGAAACGCAGACACTCTCCTGGGGGCCGGGCCCTCCGGAGTCTGCACCACTAGGCTCCTCACCCCTCATCGCCTCTCCACAGGGGGCAGGGCGTGAGTCCCTCCTCATACTGGGGCTCCTGAAGGCATGGGTTCTGGCTGCTGGTTTAGGGTAGGTAGGAGGTTTAACATCTGGGCACAGAAGAGTTCTTGAATACTCCGGTAGTCGCGGCAACAACCCCTAACAGCCCAAATGCCCCCAGGACGGGTGGAGGGAGGGCTGATGCCCACTTTCCTAACATAAGACTGAACTAACTCCTCACAGCTGGTCCTGGTTTGTACTCATCTGTGTACCTGTGTGCCGCCCCCTCCCCCCATCCAAGGCATCTATACCTCTGCGCACAGCGGGGACCAGGGCAGGGTCAAGGGTGTGAGCGAGGTCAGAGGGTGTACCAGTGTGTCCCCCGGGAAGGAGGGGCCTTTGTGGGATTCCCCGGGCTGGCCCCCAAGCTTCATTAACAACGTCCCCAGAATGTGGCTACCACCCGCCACCGTGTCCCTGTGGCTTGTGTGTCCAGCGGGTGCTGGGGACCGTGTCTTAGGGTGTCGCTGTGGGGCTCTGTCTGTCTTGGTGATATGTGGAGACACAGAGTGTATACTGGTGTTGGCGGTGGGGGCTCTGCCTAATGCCAGGAGCGGGTGAGGGGTCTCCACACCCCCTGGTGGGGTGGGGGGTGGTGGGGAGGTTGGGAACTTGCCACGTTAGGGCTTCCATAGAGATTATTCTGCAGAGAGACTGTCTGGGGTGGGGATGTGTGCAGTGACCTGGGCGCTAACTGAGTTACCCCAGCTGGTGGAGACCTCCCCCCAGCCCTGGCTGAGCTGTAGGGGGGATCCAGTACCCCAGCTAACGGCTTCGGGTCCCCATTCTCAGACTCTCAGAAGGGCAGGGCCTGCTCCAGCTCCTCACAGTGGGGTGGGCAGATGCCCATCAGCCCAGGGGTGGGGGCACGAGGAGCGAGTTCTTGGGGACCCCTCTGCTTCAGTGCGAAGGCCCGGCCGCCGATGGCCTCTCCCCACCCTAGGATGAAGAGCATATCGGGGAGGAAAGCAGCCCGGGGCCTGGCCTGCTGCTGCCAGGGAGCGCGGGAAGGGCCAGGCTCGTGGCTGAGGCTGGGAGGGCGGGTGGGGAAGGGAGTTGTAGCCCCATTCCACTGGCTCCCCCTGCCTTGGGAGCCCCACTTTCTCAGGGGCAGCGTCCTCCTTTGGCTGGCTGTCTCCCTGGGCCCCTTTCCCTTGCTCCAGGCGCTCTCCTCACTCTCTTCCTCAGACCTGCCCCAAGAGACTGCGCTGAATCACCTCCCTCGGCAGGGACCTTTCCTGGTTCACTGGGCCCAGCTCTGGCCATCCCTTAGCTCTTAAGCGTCACACAGGGACTGTTGTCTCTTATGTGTTTTTATCTGTTGCCTGTGACGGGGTGTCCCTATGTCCTTGCTTTGTCTCAACTGGGTTGTAAGCTGTAGAGGGCAGATGGGGAGCCCTGAGCATGGCCACTGCTCAGACAGCGGCTGGGACAGGGCCCTTTGGACAGACAGGGGCTGGCCTCTCCCTCGCCCGGGCTCCCCGAGGCAGGACCAAGCTGTCACCGTCCTCCTGCTTCTGGGGACTCCCCCCAGCTCCTGCTCCGGCCCTAACCCGCCTCCGTTTTCCGTCCCGCAGATGTGACAAGCCGAGGCGGTGAGCCAGGCCGGAGGAAGGAACCTCCCTCAGGGTTTCGGGAACCAGACCTCTCACCAGGAGAGACGGATACAGAATGACCGATACAGAAACCACGCCGCTGCCACCACACCACCACCACCACCACCACCATCATCATCATCATCGACAGAACAATCCTTAATCCAGAAACCTGACATGAAGGAAGAGGGGACTGCGCAGAGCACTTTGGGTCCGGAGGGCGAGACTCCGGCGGAAGCATTCCCGGGCCGGTGACCAAGCACGGTCCCTCTTGGATTCGGATCGCCATTGTGTTTTTCTTGCTGCTAAATCACCGAGCCCGGTTAGAGAGTTTTTATTTCTGGGATTCCTGTAGACACACCCACCCACATACATATGTTTATATATATATATATATATATATATATTATATATATAAAAGTAAATATATATATTTTATATATATATAAAATATATATATTCTTTTTTTTTTTTTTAAATTAACATTGCTAATGTTATTGGTGTCTTCACTGGATGTATTTGACTGCTGTGGACTTGTGTTGGGAGGCGACGGTTCCCGCCCAGACCCCGACAAGGAGGAAGCTGGGACGAGAGAGACTCTGCCATGAGCTTCCTGCGGCCCTTAGGGTGGCCAGGACCCTCCCTGGCCCAGGAGCTTGCACGGCCAGGGCCTGGGGGCAAATTTGGCCTGCTTCTGGGAACACCGACAAACCCAGCCCTGGCTCCGAGCCTCTGCCCCGCGTCACATGGACACGAGGACAGGCGACAGGCACAGGGGCGAGGATGCCGGCTCCGCTCAGGAGTCCGGGGAGCCTCCGGACACGGCTGTGCTTCGGGGAGCCCCTCCACGTGCTGCATGGGCACTCCGCCCCCCCGGAGCGCTGCCTGAAGGACTCAGGAGCCCGGGCAGCCTTTACCTGCTCTCGCCTGCCTCCGAGATGCCCACGAGGCCGCCGCCGCCGGGTGTCCTGGCGAAGAGGAGAGGACGCTGGTGGAAGAGGAGCAGCCCGGTGAAGCGCGTCGTCGTCGTCTGTGGGAAGGGCCTCTCGCCTCGGCCGCTTCCCCGCTCCCTTCCTGGGTACGAGGCCCAGGGGCCCTGAGGTCCTCAGACCGTTGAAACCACTAGCTCTGTCCCGCAGGAGACCTGGCTCTGTGTGTGTGAGTGGTTGACCTTCCTCTGTCCCCCCACCCAACCCTTCCCGCGGCTCAGAGAGACAGGGCAGGATCCACGTGCCCACCATGGAGGCAGAGAAAAGAGAAAGTGTTTTATATACGGTACTTATTTAATATCTCTTTTTAATTAGAAATTAAAACAGTTAATTTAATTAAAGAGTAGGGTTTTTTCAGTATTCTTGGTTAATATTTAATTTGAACTATTTATGAGATGTATCTCTCTCGCTCTCTCGCGCGCTCTCTCTCTCTTATTTGTACTGGTCCTTGCTGGTCTTTGTGTATAAAAAAATCTGTGTTCCCACAGTCTCTCTTCCCTGATCGGTGACAGTCACTAGCTTGTCCTGAACAGATATTTAATTTTGCTAACACTCAACTCTGCCCTACCCCCCCCTCCCCGCCCCCGCCCCGGCTCCCCACCACACATTCCTTTGAAATAAGGTTTCAATATACATCTACATACTATATATATATTTGGCAACTCATGTTTGTATATATATATATATGTTTATGTATATATGTGATTCTGATGAAATAGACATTGCTATTCTGTTTTTTTTATATGTAAAAACAAAACAAGAAAAAATAGAGAATTCTACATACTAAATCTCTCTCCTTTTTTAATTTTAATATTTGTTATCATTTATTTATTGGTGCTACTGTTTATCCATAATAATTGTGGGGGGAAAGATATTAACATCACATCTTTGTCCCTTAGTGCAGGTTTTTCGAGATATTCCGTAGTACATATTTATTTTTAAACAGCAACAAAGAAATACAGATATATCTTAAAAAAAAAAAAAGCATTTTGTATTAAAGAATTTAATTCTGATCTCGGAGCTCCTCCTGGTTTCTCCTTCTCCATTGAATCTTTGTTCCAGATTTCCCTGCCCCCTTTCCCTCCTCCCTCGGGGAACATGGCATTTATTTGAGGCCTGGGAAAGGGGTACCAGTGCTGGGGCCTGAGTCCTTCCGGTGTAGCTGGGCTGGTCCATGCTCTGCCATGATACGGCGAGGCGGGGGGCCCTCTGGGAACGGGGGAGGGAGAGACAGCTCCTTAGACAGAGCCTCGGGCTCCGAAGTGAGTAGAGCTACCTTTAGGAGCCACGCAGTCCTGGCCTTCCCTGTCCCTTGGTCAAGGAAGGAACTGGCCATGGGTCTGAGCTTGTTACTCAGCGGAAAAGGGGAGGGGGCTGGATTTGGCTGTTATGGGACTGGGAAGTGGGTGCTCATGGGGACCTGGACCCCGAGGTGTACGTGAGTTTTCCTGAGTGAACCCTGGTGTTCCCCGAGCCCCTGGAAGGTAGACCCACAGCTCTCTCAGAAGGCCACCTGGTTGCCCCAGAGTGGTCTTCTCTCCTGGAGTCCTGGGGCAAGTAAAAGCTGCCTGGGTCACTGGCATGTATGAACATCCTTCCAAACCCACTCCCTCTTGCCTCTCTCTGATTCCTTCAAACAGGACTTATGGGGACAGCCAAGGGATGCTGTTAGAACCAAGGCACAACTTCAACCCTCACAGAACTATAAATCCATGAAGAGAAAAATTCATAAAATAGGATGGGGGTCTCTGATCCAGTGTGGGGCTGGGATGCATTGGAGGTAGCAGAGTCTGGGGGTCTTCTCATGGCATTGCCTCTAGGCTGCCCCTTAAGGACCGAACAGGGAGGGTGGAAGGGTTGAAGTGGACTTTCCAGGCAGAAGGGAAAGTGTAAGCAAAGGCTTGGCAGGGGCACTCGGACAGGGAGCGGGTGAGGGGTTGAGACCCGGAGACAGGCAGGCTTAGCTTTTGGGGAGCCTGCAATGCTGCCTCCCCCAGAGCCACTGAGCAGCGGCTGAAGGGCTTTCCACAGAGCATCCCAGCGAGGCAGGGGTTGCAGCCCTGCACGGGGAGATGCCTGGATGTTGGTGGTGTAGTGACTTCACGACCGCTGGGGTGGGTGCCCGCTGCCTCCTGGCCACACTGAGGCCGGAGGCAAGGTCCCTGCCCGCAATGGAGCTCATTGTGCAGGTGCTTTCCACCTGCTGCTCCCCCACCCACTGAGCCCACACAACTGCCCTGTGGGGCTGTGGCCATCCCGAGGACGTATTGGCCGGAGCCTCTCAATCCCGAACTGTCCTCTTGGCTCACCTGAGCTGCCACACAACAGCCAGAGTGAGCCTGTTAGCGTGTGAGCCCAGCTGGTCACCTTTTGGCTTAAGACCCAGCAAGACTGTCTTTTACTCAGAAAAAGCCAACGTGTGTGCAATTACCTTAAAAGGCCTGCACCCTCCAGGCTGCCTCTACCTCCCCAGCTCATGCCTCCTTGGTCACTCGGCTCCAGCCACGCTGGCTTCTCTGGGCCTCACACGGCAGGCCCGCTCCCTGCCTGGGCCCTGGCGCTGGCATTCCCGCCTCCTGGAGCATCTTTCCCAGGCGTGACATGCCTTCAGTCTCCGTACCTCGTCCGTGCGGCCACCTGGGCCACTGCTTTCACCATCGACACTCCTCTCTCTCTCTACTCCTGATGCTCCTGTTTAGCACCCCTCCCACCCCACCCCCCACAGCACATACAGCCTTCTAAGACATTCTAGAACAGAGCTGCTAATAGAACCGTGACATGAGCCAGGTATGTAACAACGTTTTCCAGGAACCAGATTGTAAAAGGTAAAAAGAAACAGGTAGCATTGAGCGGGATAATAAGGTTTAGGTAACCCCATACCTAAAGTATCATCCCACCACCTCATCCGTATAAAAGCCAACGAGAGACGGAACACTGTTGAAGTTAAATCTTCGAATCATTGTGCATTTTGTTCTTACCCACATCTCAGAGGGAGTTGCCCCATTTCTAATGCTCCATCTACACGGTGGCCAGGGGTTACCATTTTGGATAGTGTAGCTCTAAGATGTACTCCCCACTGGGCCTGTCTTCACCGCCTCTCCCCCATCCGCTCTCCCCCCGCTAGGGGCCAGTGACAGGAGGGCAGAGGTTTCTCTCTGTTTTGTTCGTCACCGTGTTTCCGGCTCCCAGAACAGTGCCTGGATCATAGTACATGCTCAATAAACATTTATTGAGCGGAGACGTGGTAATGAGCCAAGACTGGAGGTGAACGAGGGCTGCACGGGAGAAAAGGGTTGGTGCAGGGGATGGGACAGGAGACACTCTAGGCTTTTAGAAAGGTGGGGATTTGAGCAGGGCTTGGGAGAAGGGACTCTCTGTCAGTCCAGGCACCATCTCTTCATTTCAGCAACCCCGGAGAGGTGGCTTGTGACTTCAAGTGGCGGAGGACACGCAGGAGGCCCAGAGAGGGTAAATAACTCGCCTGGACAGCTAGGCACAGCCAGGAAATGGCCAAACCAGAATCAAAACCAGCTTTCCCCCGACGACTCCAATTCCAGTGCTCTTTCTTCCCACCACACCACAGCCGCCCCAGGCTAGGGCAGGGCATCAACAAATAAAAAGGAAAGTCTAGACTCAATACAAACAGGCAGAAGAAAAGTGCAACAAGGGGAGGATGTGGTGGAGGCCAAACCCAGAGCTGAAATCCAGACTTCCTCAAGTGTGGTAAGGCGAGAGGAGGCAAGAGTTGTCTCCAGGGGTTGGGGCTCGTCAGTGGAAAATCCGAAACCTTAGTACCAAAGAGATTGCAACACGCAGCCTCGGAAGAAATGGTCTTTAAATAGATTATGGAGAAAAGAAGGAGAAAACGGACACGGCGCGCTCCCCAGTTGTATAAGATCTGCACATACACCCCTGCCGCCTTCTCAGAGGACCAAGAAGGCCCAGGCAAGGCCCAGTGCCTCTGTTCCCTGTCACTGGGTCTGCCAAGCTGTCCCAGCTCACCCCTCCCTGCTGTGGGACTCACATCCTGCCCCCTGGTCTGACCACCATTGTCCTTGGCGACCCACAGTGCTCCTCTTCATTCCCGGAGTCCCTTTCCCTTTTTCCTAGAGTGACCTACCCTGGTCATCGCCCCAAAGGCCTTTGGGTACTTGCTTCTCCAAAGAACCTGACGGACTTCTCTCTTCCCTCCTGCAAGGAGGTAGGTTGGATGGATCCATATAAACCTGGGTGATCTTGGCTCCGTTTCGGGTGTCAGGACCATTGTGGTGGCCTGTGTGCAGATGTGGCTACGAACGGTTCTCACCCCGGTGCCTGTCTGCTGCTCTTCCTAGCCAATGGAGTCTACTCTTCCTCCTTTGAATCTGGGCTGGCCTTGTGACTTGCTTTGTCTAAGCCAGTGGTCGGCAAACTCAGTAGTCAACAGAGCCGAATACCAACAGGACAACGATGGAAATTTCTTTTGAGAGCTAAATTTTTAAAACTTAAACTTCTTCTAACACCACTTCTTCAAAATAGACTCGCCCAGACCGTGGTATTTTGTGGAAGAGCCACACTCAAGGGGCCAAAGACCCGCATGTGGCTCGCGAGCTGCAGTTTGCCGACCACGGGTCTAAGAAACGTGGCAGAAGAGATTCTGGGGCTTTTAGGCCTAGGCTTGAAGGGACATGGCCGTTTTCATTTGTGCCCTCTTGGAAGGCAGCCGCCATGCTGTAAGGAAGCCCAACTACCCTGCTGCGGAGAGACCAGGTTAGAGAGGAAGAGAGAGGCTCAGGCAGAAATAACCCCCAGCTGTTCCCACCAGGCACCAGACAGGTGATTGAGGTCATTTTGGATTCTCCAAACCCAGGTGAGCCATCTTAGACAACAGCACACCAAGTAGAGAGAAGCTATTGCTGTAGTGTAACCCTCTCTTACAAAAGACGCCTCAAAAAAGTC
Source organism: Nyctalus aviator (assembly GCA_036971965.1). Taxonomy (NCBI): domain Eukaryota; kingdom Metazoa; phylum Chordata; class Mammalia; order Chiroptera; family Vespertilionidae; genus Nyctalus; species Nyctalus aviator. The sequence goes on along the minus strand of CM072925.1, from coordinate 75,735,969 downwards.
AAATTATGGAGTCATTTATTAAAGGCTGGCGGCATATGAGGGAGCAAAAGCGCTCCAGACCTCGCAGGTCTGAACAGCTTGCCACATCTGGCTCATATTGGCAGAATATCACAAAGGTATTGATTACATCTTTGGGTCTGGAATGAGGAACCTGTTTCACAAAAAAGCGTTTTCACAGAAGCAGAATCTGAGCAACTAGTTATCTACGAATCACTGAATCAACGGAAACACATTATCATTATCTGGGACCACCGGGACGATTTAGAATGATTGTGCTGTCCAGATTCTGGGATCACTGAGTCAACAGGAACTCGTTATCTGTAGCCCCTGAGACAATTTAGGATAATTGAACTATCCTGGGTCCCAGGAATGTGCTTCGATGACCAGTGAGATCACAATCAATGGGACATTGGAACCATCATCAATGGAGTACTGGGAGAGCATACATACGTTCAGAAAAATCAAAATAACTTCCTATTGTTTTAGCAAACAAATAAGTACAGAACCCAAACAGCAGTGTCCACCTGAGACGATTGCTACCATACTTCACGATCCTTGCCCAAGGGTAGAGAGTTGTGAGGAAATAGAACGAAATGAAAAGGAAATGTATTTTAATAAACACTGCCTTCCTAATTATTCAAAGGGTGTATGTGTTTTTGGGGGACACGCTGTGTGTGGGCCATCCCTGTTTCAAGCTATGACGTGTTGGGATGGTTGTAATACAGCAATCATACCTGAGCCATACAACTAGAGTCACTTTTCTTGAGGGTTAACACCTCTGTCCCTTCCCATTCATAAGGTTTTACTGGTATGCTTGATGGTCACAGGGGGTAGAGGGAGGTTCAAGGATGGTAGGACACATTTCTAAAAGAATCAGAGGCCAGGGGTCTGCCCAGGTGGGAAGACTCAGGGCAAGGGCTGAGGCAGGAGAAATATTGTCCAAATTTCTAGAGGAGAGTGACTCAGTGGTATTGAAGTCTCACCAAGAGAAACCAGCCTGCCCTACAGCACGAGGGGAGGAGGCTAGAGGATGAGAAGAACTGGCAGAGAAGAACAAGATTTGGAGGAAAAGGCTATGGCCTCTTTTTAAAAAGAAATTTTTATTGATTTCTAGAGAGACAGAGGAAGGCAGAAGGATAGAAACATCGATGAGAGGGAAACATCACCGATCATCGATCAGCTGCCTCCTGCATGCCTCCTCCTGGGGATTGAGCTCACCACCCCGGCATGTGTCCTGACCGGGAATGAAACCCATGATCTCTTGGTTCATTGGTCAAATGCTCAAGCACTGAGCCACAGACTCTTTTTCATCATTCCTCTCCTTCCTCCCTCCCTCCCTCCCTCACTCCCTTCCTCCCTCCCTCCCTCCTTCTCTCTCTCCCTTTCTCCCTCTCTCCCTCTCTTTCTTCCTCCCTTGGATTCTCTAGTATTTATGGAATATCAGCCATACGTGCTAGGCCCTGGTGTGGAGTGATGGCTTGGTTACTCGGGGGGCTTTAGCCTATGCCAGCCTAGCGACTGGGGATGGCCTAGGTAACCCTGGCGAGGCCCTACCAGGTTGGATTCAGGGTTGTTGGGAGGAAGACAATTCAGCTGCATCCACTGGACGTCCTCCATCAGGACTGGGGAATGGGGAAGGTCAGGAAAGGGATCAGCAAATATTGACAATCTGCCTGGAAAGGAAGAATGCAAAGCTAGGGCCTGGCTGCGTCCGAGGCGGGGCCGAGTGACTCAGAAAGGGGAAAAGTGACCCAAAGGGAAAGGACGCGTCGGGCACTGGTGCCTATCAGAGGAAGGCGGGGCCTGGTCTCCAAGGCTGAGCTTTAAGTCACATCTTATAAGGTTGTATCGGCCTCTTGGGGGACAAGGCCCTTCATGAAGGAACTGTACGTGCTGGCCTCGGGGGGCCCCGGTCTGAGAGGCTGGCATGGCCCTTGCCCTCACAGAGTTCCTGGTCCGAGAGAGGAGACAGCCCCCTGCCACCAGACAGTCCCTTGCTGATTCAGATGGAAACCATTCACTTGGCCGTGGCAATGTTTGGAATCACCGGATATTGGTCCTGCTGAGCTCATTGGGGACCTGCACCCTCCCCCTCCCCCCTTCTCCCAGCACGCATTCCTGTTCCCCGCAGGCTCCTCTTTCCGTTTGTTATGGGCCGAGCGTGGCTCACCAATCTGCGCCCCGATGTTTCCCCACACGTCCCCCGAGGATCCCTGGGTCTGGCCCCAAGTGGGGCAGATGCCAGCACACGCCGAGGCCCGCCGGTCCTCCGCATTCACAGCCCCATCTGCCACTTCCTCAGGCTCCTGCAGCAAGACCATGTCCCCACTCCCCCAGCATCCTGGGGCTGGCGGGAAGTCCCCCAGGTGGTGTGGAGACGGCCTGCAAGGCCCGGTTGGCAGAGGCCTCTCTGAAAATGTCCTGCTGGCTGGCTCTGCCGAGCCCAGTCTGGGCCGCCCGAAGGCCCACCAAGACTTTCTGACAGGGCCAGGTCGGAACGCTGGGTCTGCCACTAGCCAAATCACTTATCTGGGCCTCAGTGCTCTCATCTGTGAAATAGGAACGGTCATCCCTGCCTTGTGAGCTTGAAGGGATGAAGGGATGACGTGTGGAAGGATCTAGAACAGTAGTTGGAATGCAGGCTGCGCTCACAAACAGTTCTCACAATTATGCTCTTATTTCTAGTCCCCAATTCAAGCCTTTTTCTTCTCTGAGCTCCCACTTTAGTATAATCTGGCTGTTTTCCCCCCACTTTTTTTTTTCATTTAAAAAACTTAAAAAAAACAATTGATTTTAGAGAGGAAGAGAGAGGAATTCTAGAGATAGAATTATCGATTGGCTGCCTCCTCCATGCCCTCTAATGGGACTGAGCCTACAACTCAGGCATGTGCTCTGGCCAGAAATGGAACTGTGACCTCCTGGTTCATAGGTCAATGCTCAACCACTGAGCCACACCAGCCAGGTCTTCCCCCCCCCCCCCATTTTTATATTAAAATACCACGATTGGGTTTTACATTCATCTTTTACAATTCTCTAGCCTCACTTTTCCACTGAGGAGTGAGGCAAGGCAGGGCAGCTTCAGCTCTGAGCCAGGAGTGAGGCAGAGGGGCCGGACCGAGGGAAGGGGGGCGTGGAGAGACCCTCCCCTCCTGGGCAGGAGTGACACCCTGCGGTTCTGGGATTGCCATGCGCATTGGTGGAATGAATGAATAAATGATCAGCCCAGAACACAAGGCTGGTCTTCTCTCTCTGCCCCCAAGCACACTGGGAGTCTGGGTGTGACGGCAGAGGCCTGGTGCACCCCTGTACACACCTGAGGGCTCCGGGCAGAAAACCCTGAGGCCTGGACAGGCGGCCTGTCCTGCTGCTCCCAGCCTGGTCCTGCTTACATCTGGGGGGCCTGCCATGGAGGCCTCAGGAGCGTCTGTCCACAGACTGCCCTCCTGAGGATCAGGATTTTACGGGGAAAGCTTGGTGGCACAGGGATGGGAGAAGGAGAGGAAGGCTTTCCTGGGGGCTCCATCTCTGGGGAGGCAGCAGGAGGATGGCTTCTGGGGAAATAAGACTGCAGGGAGGCTGTTGTCCTATCAGCTTGCCTTTGGCTCCAGAGGAATCGCCGCCCGGACTCAGGCCTCTTGGCTCCACCCCCTGCACTCCCCTACCGGTGGCTCCTCCTCTGCTCCTCTCCACCTGGCTGCAGACAGAAAGGGTGGTCCCTGGGGTGGGGACTGTGGGGCAGACAGACACCCCCGAAGCATCCTCCCAGCGGAGCCGGCCACCGGGTCACAGGCCTTGTCTGCACGCGCACATCCACACAGGGTCGCGCACACGCTAGTGTGACAGGGGTCACGGCTCCCAGTCACGGGGCAGCAGCCGGTTGGGTAAGGGCTCCTGGGGGGAGGGGGGCTGTGAGGCCCAGCGGAGGGAGCTGGCTTGTCAGGACGAGCCCCCATGGGGCTGGGGGTGGGGGGCTGACCTGGCGGCAGTCCCGTGACCCCAAGCCGCCCTCTGGGAACTGCTGACTGTTCAGCAATAAACACCTCATGGCTATTAATATCACCCTCTATCTGGCAGCCACTGAACTGATAATACCGGGTCACTTCTGGCCCGGCCCAGCCCGACTGCCCGGGTTCAAATCTCAGCTGCTCCTCCTGAGTTCCCGAAGTCCAGAACCCAAACCCAAAACAAGGCCCCAACCCAGTCAGCGTCTAACCTGTGTCTTAGGACAAAACGAGCCATTGGAGCCTGGGCTGCGATCTGTTAAACAGGTGTCACGTTACCTGAGGCTCAGACCCGTGTGGCGGGGCTTAGGGTGGTGACTGGCCTGTAGTAAGTACCCCCGGAAGGGTAGCTGTTGTGTCTGTTGTGATGTGGTGCAGGGTGGCAGGAAGAGGGGACTTGGAAGCAGACAGAGCTGGGCTCTACATTCGACACCAGTAGTTTCCTGGCTCTGTGACCCCGAGCACGTTGCTTGACCTCTCTTGGCCTCACGTGATCTGCAATAGGGGCATGATAACACCTACTCCCAGGTGTGAATGTGGGTTCAACCAGACCCCGAATATGAAGCGATTGCCACCTAGGAGGGGCTCAGTAAAGACAGCACTTGCTGAGCGAACGGATGGACGTTAGTCACATCCCTCTGTCAGGGTCCCCGCGGGCTGGGACAGATTCTCCCTCAGCCTGGGTGCTCCCTGAGGATGGGGGTGCAAGTCTGGGCTTGTTTCCTGGAGACGGATCTACAGCACCCAAAAAAGGCTCCGCATTTGGGATGGTTTACCCCCTCGGTTGGTGTGGAATGTGGAAGGAGCCAGTCTCAAAACCCACAGGGCGAGATAGAAAGCTTTTTCTGTTCCCTCAGCAAGGAGGTGCGGGCAAGGCCAGGGCCCAGCACCTCGCCCCCCCTCAGCCTGGGGAAGCCAACGAATGTGTTCGCTCACAAAAGCTGTATGAGCTCAGGGAATGCACTCTTGGGGAGGCCAGTGGGGTCACCCACTTTTCTTTTGGCTACAGCCACCCCAGCCACACCCCTGGCACGGCCCGGTTCTAGCGGTCACACTGAAAGCCAGAACTGTGGGTGTGTGTGTTGAGGGGTTCAGGAAGGAAGGAGGCAGAAGAGACACGCGGGCAGGGGAAGAGCGCGGCTCAGTGCTGGTAAACCCTCCCCCAGACTTCGGAGAAACTGCCCCCAGATGCCGGTGGTTTGCCAGGCCCAGCCGTTGGCGTTTGCCTAACAGGAAGCGTCCCTCACACTGTCTTATCTTGACTGGTCTGGTTTGGCTGCCGAGAAGGGGCACAGGAAGCCATCCACCTCCCTGCCCATCGCCACCACATGCCACTCCAAAGCCCATTTATTCCTGGCCTGCCCCCGCCCAGCCAGACTTCCTGGGGACGAGGAGGTGGCTGCCCAAGCTGGGGGTATCTGTGGGAGGGCACTCTGGAGGCTGAGGGATCCCAGGGCTTTCATGCCCACCCCTCCCTTGCCCCCCTGCCGGGTACTTGGCACCTGGTCTGAGCCTCTCGGATTGTCTGGTAGCGCTGCATGGGCCTCTGGGCCCCTGGCCAGCCGGACCTCCTTGGGTCTGAGGAGGGCATGTCCTGGAGCAGGATGGCCGGGTAGAGTGAATAACACTACGGGATCACCCAGTTGAATTTTCATCGCTCGTCTGAGATTCACATTTACTGGGCATCTTGTACTTACTCTGGCCCTCCGCGGGGGGAGTGGCCGCACCTTCCCCTCAGGTGATTCCTTCAGGGTCGCGGGTGCTTCTTGCTGCTCTGACCACGCGTCCCATCGGAATAGGTTGTGCCCTCAGTGTCTGCCTGCAGCCCAGGTGCAAATTAGGCGTGCTCTGCGGGCGGCCGCAGGGTCTCTCCTCAGACCGGGAGCCCCCCTCTCTCTGCTCCTTGCCGTGGGAACCATTCTCGGGAGGACTTGGATGCTGACCTCAAGCCTGGCCTTTCCCAAGGTTCGATATATTAAAAAAAATTTTTTTGTTTTGTTTTGTTTATCCTCACCAGAGGATATTTTTTTCCCCATTGATTTTTCTAGGGAGAGTGGAAGGGGGTGGGAAGAGACACACAGAGAGGAACATGGATGTGAGAGAGACACATCTAGTGGTTGCCTCCCGCATGCGCCAGAGCCTGCAGTCGAGGTACATGCGCCTGATTGGGAATCAAACCTGTGACGCTTCACTCTGAGGTCCAATGCTCGAACCACTGAGTAAAACTGGCTAGGGCTCGATTTGGTTTTTAGAGCCAGGAGATCCGCAAAGTCCTGCTGGGCAGCAGGCATTCAGCTCATAAAAAATTATATGTTGACTTCAGAGAGGAAGGGAGAGAGAGAAAAACATCAATGATGAGAGAGAATCATGGATCAGCCGCCACCTGCACGCCCCTACTGGGGATCGGGCCTGGAACCCGGGCTTGTGTCCTGACTGGGAATGGAACCAGGACCTCCTGGTTCATAGGTCAATGCTCAACCACTGAGCCAGCTGGCTGGGCCCGTCTCATCTTTTCGACACCAGCCAGTGGTAATCTGTTCTTGCAAACAACTATTTTGGAAGCCGCCTGAGCCTGCCACGGTGTCCGTGGGCAGGTGGACACGCCCCTGCCCTCGGCGTGCCCGTCGGTGCCATGCAGAGCATCCAGCCTGCTGACCCAGGAGCAGTAGTTTCCCAACGGCAAACGAGGGGCTGTCAGTGGGTCATGATCTCGGTTTGCGGTTTTGCAACTGACATTGTGCTTTTCCTTAAATATGGAAAGGAACGGGGCAGGAAACATTCAGAGAGGCCGCATGCAGCAAGGGGAAGTGTTGGTTCCTGACACTCTTGCTGTGTGTGTGTGTGTGTGTGTGTGTGTGTGCGCGCGCGCGCGCGCGGGTGCACATATGTGTGCAGGGGTCACAGAGTAGTTTACTTGGGTTCGCGTGGGTGATGGTAAACCAAGAAGTCAGGGGCACTGTATCTTAGAGGCTGTGACAGAGAGTGGAGGGGCAGCGGAAGGCTCTGAGCGGGTGTCTGCTGCTGCTCCACCTCATGGACGCCGGGGACCGCCCCCCTCTCCCCCAGTCCCCTCTCGGGGGCTCTTCGTTCTCCGAGGCTTTACTTCCTGCCTTGCCTCTGTGGGCCTGACCCCCACCCATTCCCGAGGCCAGGCCCCTCCTAAGGGAGAGCCTCAGGGGCCCATCTGCTTCCCAGGCCACTCAACGGAAGGTGCTGGGACCCTCAGCCTGGCAGCGCCCAGTCTGCCCGCTGCCTGCTGCCCGGCTCTGCCCGCAGTAACAGTGTATTGGGAAACCGAAGCTCTGGCCAAGTGGAGAAACACTGCTGCCTCCTGCTTTCCCAACTGCCCTCCACCCCGCAGGCTCCTGCTCCTTAACCCCTTCCTGGCTGTGGGTCTGGGGCCGGGGGAGTGGTGGGGAGGGGTGTGACAGACAGAGGACAAGGGCTGGGGAGGCTCTGCCGTGTCACCTGACACACCCCACTCTCACTGCCATCTTTCTCTGCGAAATAAGGTCTCGGTGCGCCCAGCATTCCCAGGGGGACTTGAGGATAAAGCAGATCGAAGGTGGGAAAGGCCTGTAGATAATATTTAGACTTCATTACTGCCTCCCTCCATCTCTCTCTGTGGAAGCCGGCATCCTTGGGGTCCAGCTCACATCTAGGGAAACAGGCAGAAAGGGAAGTGGGCCCCGGAGTTGGGTCAGGCTCACTCAGCGAGGGGAACATTTGGTTTTGGTTTAAAATAAAATGTTGAAACCCAAAGTTCTTGATCTGTGAGGCCCTCAGTCTGAGGGAGATATAGCCCTGTCTTTAGGGAGCCCCCATCTGAGGGGACACAGCCCTGTCCTCAGGGAGCCCCAGTCTGAGTGGACACGGCCCTGTCCTCAGGGAGCCCCAGTCTGAGGGGACACGACCCTGTCCTCAGGGAGCCCCAGTCTGAGGGGACACAGCCCTGTCCTCAGGGAGCCCCAGTCTGAGGGGACACGGCCCTGTCCTCAGGGAGCCCCAGTCTGAGGGGACACGGCCCTGTCCTCAGGGAGCCCCAGTCTGAGGGGACACGGCCCTGTCCTCAGGGAGCCCCAGTCTGAGGGGACACAGCCCTGTTCTCAGGGAGCCCAGTCTGAGGGGACACAGCCCTGTCCTCAGGGAGCCCCAGTCTGAGGGGGACACGGCCTGTCCTCAGGGAGCCCCAGTCTGAGAGGGACACGGCCCTGTCCTCAGGGAACCCCAGTCTGAGGGGGACACGGCCTGTCCTCAGGGAGCCCCAGTCTGAGGGGACACGGCCCTGTCCTCAGGGAGCCCCAGTCTGAGGGGACATGGCCTGTCCTTAGGGAGCCCCAGTCTGAGGGGGGACAGTCTGTGGGATCCTCCCTGGCATTGGTGGAGCTGCCGTGAGGTGCTGGAGGTCCTGAGCTGCGGGTGTGGGGAAGAGTCTGGCAGGCAGTGCCACCCTTTTCTGTGCGGCGTGGCCTTCGGTGCAGTGTGGGCAGGTCCCAGGAAGAAGGCCCCCCTCTACTCCTGCCCACTCCCGCCATGCCCACCGTCACCGTCCCAGCTGCCCCGTTACGGACTGACCACTGGCCTGCCGTCACCGCACTCACGTCTGTCCTTAGATTAGGGGCTGGAAAGGTCTGGGGCCTGGGAGTCCCAAGTCAGAGCAGGAAACAGGCCTTGAAAGGGGAGGGTCCTTCCTGAGGCCAGAGCCGTGCTCTGGGCCAGATGGAGACTCGGGGACGTGGGGCCACCAGCAGTCGTGTGAGTGGGAAGGCATCAGGAGGGGTGTGTGTCTGTGCGTGCGCGCGCGCGCCCGTGCGTGTTGTGTGAGATCTGGAAAAGGGGGAGGCATCTGGACAAGCCCCCTGGTCCTCTGAGCAGATGTGGTCACAGGAGGGTGCTCGGCCAGGGGTCTGGCTGTAGCTTTGTCTCAGTGCAGGCGGAGGGGGAGGGGCAGGCCTGTCCCAGGGAGACTAGCAGGTCTCGTTCCATCTCCACGGGGAGTCCACGGCCCAGCCCTCCAGGGACCCAGGGCAGAGGGCGATGAGTCACGGATGACTCAGGTGCTAGAGGCCACAGCCACGAGTGGCACGTGACAGCTGGTTACTACTGGACAGATAGGTGACCCAGGAGGCTGACACGGTGAGTCTCCTTTCCCCGCATAAGGAAGCTCCTGGTCACAGCCTGGGAGCCGGGCCCCGGGGTGGGCTGACCAGGCCGCCGACCTCCCAGTGTTCCTTCCAGCTGCGCCGTGGCCTGCGGGCTGGCTGAGTGGCCCTCAGTGGGCAAAGCTGGGCTGAGCCCTCCCCACGTCCTGGGAGGTGTGGGTCAGGGTCCCTCTCCAACGTCCACCAGCACGGTGGCCTGCCCCTGCCCTTAGAGCCCAGTGTCTGAGCCCGGACAGCCGGGTCTCCTTTGCCCGAGGCCGAGAGGACCAAGCACGGACCTGCTGCCTAGCTCCCAGACCTGGGCCAGAGGGTGAGACGGCCCGGGGCGTGGACCGTGTCCTGGGTTAGAATCTCCCCTGCTCTCTCTCGGGGCCCCAGTCCCACCCTCTGTACTACGAGGGGTTGTGTCGGGCAGCGTGGGGGTTCCTTTTAGCTTCTCTCCTGGCGTGAAGGCCCGGAAGATGCCCGCTCTCTTTCCCCGGGGCCTGCGGCGGGGGTGGCTGAGGAGAGGATGCCCGCCTGGCAGGACATGCCCAGGGCCCCTGTCCACCTGAAACCCCCGTTGACGACGGGCTGAGCAGCCAGGACCAGACGCTGTGACCCGCCCCCTCCCCCCTGCGCCGGCCTCTGCGGTGCTCCCTTCTGCTTTTTACAACTGTTTTCTAAGAACCCAGGAGGGGAGCGGCCGTCACCGCCATGCGGTCAGGCTAGAGGCAAAAAGAGACGGGGAAGGAGGGAGATGAGGAGCGAGGATGGTCAGGAGGGGGTGAGAGAAGAGAGGGAAGGAGGGACAGAGGATGAGGGGCAGAGAGGAGGGGTGGGGAGGAGAGAGGTGGCATCAGACAGCAGCAGGCTTTCCCCCCCGTTGACAGAGTAAGGAAAAGGAGGGAAGAAGAGGGCCCGTCCATCACCTGCCACTGCCCGGCTAAGGTTAAGATACTCCTTCTAACAAAGACCTCACTTCCTGACCTCTCTGCCTCAAGCAGCAACTCCCCGCGCGCCCACCCCCCCTCCCCCCTCACTTTCTGTCCATGATGCCCTGTCATGAGGAAAGGGCGAGTCATATCAAGTCGCTTTTGGGCTCAGGTCCCCGAAATGGCTCCTTGTTTCCCTCTGAGTCCTCACAGAGGCCTCCAGGTTCTGCATGATCCCTTCTCAACCGGCTTGCCTCTCTGACATCCTCTCCAGCTCTGCTCCTTCCAGCTCCTGCAACCCGCCGATCTCCTGGCTGGTTTTCAAACGGACCAGGCCTGCTCTGTCCCAGGACTGTTCCCAGCCTTCTCCTCTGCCTAGAGGTCTGTGACTCCCTCCCTCGCCGCCTTTAGGTTTTGCTCAGACATCAGCTTCTTCCTGGGGCCTGCCTTGAGCATCCTACGTAAAACGGCAATATTCACCCCTCCCCCCACTCTCACCCATCTCAGCCTGCTCTATCTTTCTTCCAAACACCAACTCCTTTCTAACGTCCTCTCATTCTAAAAGGCATTTATTTATTCAGCATGCGCATTGTGCATTGTCTGTCTCCCTTCACTGGAATTAAGCTCCACAAGGACAGATTTCGTTGTCTGCTTGTTCACAAATGTACCTGAAGTCCCTGGAACAGCACCCAACACATAGTAGGTGCTCAATTTGTGGAGTGAATGACTAGCACCTATTCCTGTTGGAAAGATTCCCCCTCACCTCCATCTCTCTGCCTCTATTACTCACCTGCTCCCCACTCACCCATCCACCTCCCTGGTTACAATTTGATTTCCTACCCAAAGGAACAGCTCTGTGCGGGCTGGGGCCTTGTCTGTCTGCTCACTGGTGTGCTCCCAGCACCTGTCTGCAGAGTAGCAATCGTGAGTATTGTCAGCTGGATGGAAGGGACCTGAGGCAGAGACCAGGGAGAGCAGGAAGGCAGGACAGCAACAAAGAACAGGCCTAGCAAGGGGCAGTCAATGAGGAAGAGGATGGGAGGGTGTCCACAGGTCACTCCAAGGCTCCTGGGATCCCCCAATCTGGGCAAGAGCTGTGCTATTCCAGGCCTGTTACACATACTTATATACATATATACATGCACACATCCACATCCACAGATCCACAAGACACACATCCATACACCCACATCCACAGATCCACAATACACACATCCATACATCCACACCCACAGATACACAATACACACATCCATACATCCACGTTCACAGATCCACAAGACACACATCCATACATCCACATCCACAGATCCACAAGACACACATCCATACATCCACATCCACAGATCCACAAGACACACATCCATACATCCACATCCACAGATCCACAATACACACATCCATACATCCACACCCACAGATACACAAGACACACATCTATACATCCACATCCACAGATCCACAATACACACATCCATACATCCACACCCACAGATACACAATACATACATCCATACATCCATGTTCACAGATCCACAAGACACACATCCATACATCCACATCCACAGATCCACAATACACACATCCATACATCCACACCCACAGATACACAAGACACACATCCATACATCCATGTTCACAGATCCACAATACACACATCCATACATCCACATCCACAGATCCACAATACACACATCCACATATACACACCCACACATCCATACATCCATATCCACACATCCACAATACACATATCCACATCCACAGATCCACAAGACACACATCCACACCCACACATCTACATACACAGATCTACAATCCACATATACACACATCCACACCCACACATCCAAATATATAGTATACACATCCAAATCCACACCTTCACACATCCACACACACCCCCACACTCATACTTACATGCACACATGCATGTACGCACATGCATATGCATACACATATGCCTATATACACATGTGCACACACACACACACACACACTCCAGATGGTCACACATCAGTGTACTGAGCAGAGGGAAGGAAGGCTGGTGACTGTACTGTCGGAGTGAGGTGGCGTCGGGCTAACCCACGAGGGCTTCCGGAGAGGAAATCACCTGACAGCTCGGTCGGAAGTAACTTTGGACCATGTGGACGGGCTGGGATGGGGAGAGAGAGAAGGATGTGGCCGGGGTCAGCAGAGACCCAGGAGAGGGTCAGGAGAGGGGCAGGAGTGGGGCAGGAGAGAGACAGGGGAGGGACAGGGGAGGGGCAGGGAGGTGCAAGAGAGGGGCAGGAGTGGGTCCAGGCCCCAAGGGGTGCCTCACAGAACAGAGTGGCAGGACAGGCTGGGTTACCCAACAGGAACCCCGAGAGGAGGAACGTGCCAGTTTCCCTCCGGTTTGGCCCGGGGGAGGTGGTCAGTGTCGCACTGTGACCGGGATGCGGCACCCAGAGTGGCTCTTGTATGTGGTTCAAGCTGATACTTTTCTCCAATAAAAAGGAACTCTTGGCTTTTAAAAAAGTACCATGCCAAAGTCAACGATGGCTGTTGGGAAAACATGGAGATGGACCAAGAGAGTGGTCGAGAAGAGTTAAAGAGCCGCCCAGAACGGGCGTGAGCGGGGCCTGCCCAGACGCTGCTGCCTTCCCCCGGGGGACAGACTGCCGCATGGTGAGCCTGAGCCCAAGGAGGAGAGCGGTTTTGAAATTCTACTCTTGATTGAGACACCGCTGGCCATGCTGGCCCTTCTCAGAGCCTGGCCTCTGCTCCCCCGTCCTGTGTCACAACCTCCTTTGGATTCTTTCGGAGGCTCTGTCTTCTGTGCTGATAGGGACGCGCTTTTGTGTAGCACGTTCATGGGGGACAGCTTTTGTGGGCAAAGGACACCAAGGGTTTTTCCCGATACACAACCTGGAACCCTTGGCTTCCCCTGTAACGCGTAACTTTCCTGAACCTGCAAGTGGTACCACCCCCTGGTGCGGCCCAAAGCCTGCCATTTGTGTTGGATCAGCACTTGGGCTTGATCTCCCCCCTTCCCCCCCACCCCCCTGCCCCCGCAAATCTATTGGCATCTCCGGGGCCTGTTCAGCTTCAAAAATATTTCTGTCCCTTGTTCCCCGCTCCCCACTCACTGGCCCGGCCTCTGACTTTTCTGCTCCCTCAGCCCTCCAATCTTGCCCCCCTCAGCCGCCCAGGTGAGCTTTGACGCAATGACGTCACGCACAACGTGCAGAGTCATGCCTCCTCTGCTTAAACCCTCGTCACATGCAGCATAAGCACGTCCTCCTCACCTCCCCCCTGACCACCCTGCCACCTCCTCGAGAGCTTCTCTCACCCCCTGCACACACTGATCTGTCTGCTCCTGAACATACCATTCTCACGTCTGTCTTAGGGACTCTGCCTCAATGTTTCCTCCTTCCGGAACATGCATGGATGCCTCCTATGTACCCTTGGGAACTCAGCTCAAATGTCACTTCCTCCAGGAGGCCTTCCTTGGGTACTCCCTCCTCCACAGTTATATCACCACGCTGTTCAAATAGCACCCTATTTATTTTCTTTATGGTACTTATCGCTAGCTAAACTAGCTTCCTTTATTTCCTTGTTTATTGTCTTTCCCGCTCAGATTCCACTGAGTGATTTGCCACTACATGCCCATGTTTAAAGCTTAGTAGGGTTCAATACAAATCTATTGAATGAATGAATGAATGAATGAATGCTACAACTTGGCCTTGGCTGAACTTGTAGAGATTTTGCAACCTCTCTTACACAACCAACCAGGAGCTTGATAACCTGTTTGTACCCTCACTCCAAGGATCTTTATTTTTTTTAATGTATATTTTATTGATTTTATACAGAGAGGAAGGGAGAGAGATAGTTAGAAACATCGATGAGAGAGAGTCATCGATCAGCTGCCTCTTGCACACCCCCTACTGGGGATTTGCCTGCAATCAAGGTACATGCCCTTGACCGGAATCGAACCCAGGACCTTTCAGTCCCCAAGCTGACACTCTACCCATTGAGCCAAACCGGTTTCGGCATCACTCCAAGGATCTTAAGCTTGCTTGTCAATGAAGTGACAGTTCACCCATTCTTGGCAGCCCACCCCCATCAGAGGACACAGAACACGCATGAGGACCCGGGGCTGAGTTGGTTCACACAACCGGGCTCCTGTGCTGATTATCTGTGACTTCAAGCAAGTGCCGAGGCCTTTTGCTGTTGTTGCCTCCGCTGGGAAGAGGAATGCACAGATGGTCTCTAAGATTGGGTTTGACTTTCAAGGACCAGAGTGGAATGAAGGAGGCCGGGAGGTGGGGGGGGGAAGTTAGTGGGTTGAGAGGAGATGGGTGAGGGTAAGGGAGAGGATGGTGAGCCGTTTGGAGGGGGCTTTCTTTTCAGCGCCTTTGGCTTTGGGGGACCCTTTGGGCAAGGTTTGCTCTTCCAAGTTCGGGGTTTGCCCCTTGTCTTGTTCTGCTCCCCTGAGACTGGGGTCACACGTCGAGAATGGTGACACCCCCATCTCCTTTTCTGCTGCCATGCGGCAGTGTTCCCTGCCTGGGGCTCACGGACCCCCGAGATTGCCCGCACAGACTTGGGGGTATGCAGATGAATGTATTTTGGGGACAGAAAGTCCTTGCTGTCATTGCTTTCTCCAAGGCCCCTTAACGTTTAGGGACCCAGATTGAGAACACCACGCTGCACTAAGAAGACGAGGGAGAGTCTCCTTATCAGTAAAACTAGGAGTTGGGGATGACCTCTCGTAACATCCAGCACCGAGTATTCTAAGTAATAATTCCTAATGTCGTTCCATGCACACGATCTCAGTTCCTCTTTCCAAAAGCCCCGGGCAAACATGTCCTCCCCTTTTAGGTGATAAAGCCGCGGTGATGAGGTTTGCTGACTTGCTCGAGGTAAGTGGCAGAGTGTGCCCCAAATCTGACCGCTGGCTGAGACATTTCAGGGCTTCCCTTGTACTGCCCAGCAGGGTCTCGCACAGGGAGGTCCCTAGGGTTCTCCCACCGCCAGTCTGCTCCGAGGCAAGTGAAGAGAGTTGGTGGAGGCAGAGGTCATGCCCAGAAGCTCCGTCCAGCAAGTCCAGGATGTCTCCTGGAGGAGGGGGCGTTTGGGGAGCTCCAGCTGAGCTGTAGAAGGGAGGAATTCCCAGGTAGCAGAAAGCATCCCTCCTGGTGGGTCCTCAGGTATTTACAGCCTCCTTGGAAGACTGGAATGCAGGTGTGTGCTCTCTATCGGACTTCGGGCTCTGCTTCAGGCCTCTGGCTGGAGAGGCTTTTTGGAATGTGCCCCATGCCTTCCAGGGCCACCTTTGGCCTCACCTGCTATTTACCCTCCTCTTCCTCCTCTTCTGCCCCCCCCTCCCCCCCCCCCCCCCCCCCCCCCCGACAGCCTGAACCAGTGCCAGGAAATTGTTGGTCAAAGGTGAGGTCACCAAGAACGTGGAGAAACAACAGGCCCTCATTAACCTTGTTTACCTGCCGGTACCTGTGGCCTTATAAGGTTCCTTGGCCCCTTTTCATTACCTGAGCCTCCTGCTCCCCTAGAAGCTCAGATCCGCTGGGCAGATTTTGGTGGGGACTTCAATGCTGACACTCCCAAGAATCTCCCAACTCCTCTAGTTTCTGGTCCATGGTCCATATGTCTATTAGGTCACATCTCAGACAGCATGGGTCACCTGAGTTTTTTTATTTTTATTTGCTTGTAAGTGTGTGGAAAGGTTTGTTTAGAAAAATATTTTTTCCAGTCTCTTTAAACATAATCTTTAGGGGTGGGCATGTGCTCGGAGGTGGGGGCGGCCAAGGACAGGTCAAAGGAGACTTATGTAATACTTCCAACAATAAAAATTTAAATTAAAAAGAATAAAAGTTGGAAGTATTACAAAGTATTACGTATGTTCCCTTTTTATCCCATTGACCCCCTTCTAACCCCCCCACCCCCAACCTAAGCTTAAATGCTGGCTTCCCAATGAGGCTGTAAGCTGCCCAAGAGGAGGACTGTATTTATTTGCCAGTGTATTCTCAGGGCCTGGCATTCACAATGTCTGTTTCAGTGGACGGTTCAATAGGCGAATGGAACTATAGCTCAGAACTCACCTCTTTTAGGGCACTCCCTAGTTTAGCCTCTACCTGTTCTTATCACCCTCCCATCACTACGTTTGGTCTGTCAGTCTTCTCCTGATTTCTCCTTGCTGTTGCTCTCAGGTTATTTCAGATGGGCATGTTCAATCACAGTGAACGCTGCCAAGCCAGAGACCATGCCCTCTAATTCTCCCCTGTGGCCTCTGACACTCACTGCAAATGCCGTGCACACAGCAGGCCCCTAATCGATACTCACCAACTAACTGACCTGTGGGGTCTGCCCCGATGAGGGGCCAGGAAAACCAGATTATTTCTCAGTTTTTTTGTGAAAGAGCTTGGGTCTGTCCTGGCCCAGCCTGCCCATTATCCCTCAGACCTGTGTACACAGCTGATGTTTTAAAACCTTCAACATTCATTCATTTATTCAGTCAAAAGCTGTTTGCCCAGGCTGTGGGCATGCCAGGCACTGTGCATGCTCTGGCTCTCAGAGTTGGCGAGGTTTGGTGACTTGCCCAAGGCCACACAGCCTGTGAGTGGCAGAGTGGGCCCAGAACCCGGCTGCTGGCTGGGACATTTAGGAGCTTCCTTTGTGCTGCCCAGAAGGGTCCCTAAGGTTGTCCCACCAGCCAGTCTGGGCCAAGGCAAGTGAAGAGAAGGTAAAGAGGAAGAGGAAGACTGGGTGGGAGGAAGAGCTTCCCGGCCTCAAGGAGGTGCAGACCATGGAGGGAGGCGGGATATTTACTAGAGAAGTCCTCAGCACTGGAGCCAAATGTCGGGACATCAGCGAATGTTTCCCCCAGGAGCTGGCACCTGAGAGCCTGGAAAGATTCTTACACAACCATTCATTGGCGGGGGCCCTTTAAGAGAGCTTTGCCCATCTCTGTTAGCCCGAGACCTGCCTGTGACCTCCTGTGGTCCATCATCAGCACCAAGGGCTGCAGAGCCACAGGGCGGTGACAGGGCCCATCATCAGCAGGCAGGCGTGCTAGGCTCAGAGCAGGGCAGAGACCCTCCCGAGGCCCTGCAGTAACTCTGGGCAGGGTGCTGGGCACGGAGGGAGGGTCCTTATCAGGGTTCCCCTTCTTGCACAATGACAGGTGGCATTGAAAGGATGGCCCAGGCTAAGACACCTGCTCGGGGGAGGTGGGATCTGAAAGAAGCCTCGCTGTTCAGGCAGAAGGATGCTCGTGTGAGAGCCCATTAATCCCGGGCAGGGCAAGCCTATCAGAGGCAGAGAGTGGGGCGGGAGGCTGTCTGGGCTGGACTTCCACCATGGACCTGCCTGGGCAGTCTCCCACACATCTCCCAGGCCTTGTTTTCCCCAGTAGCTTACGGGTACAAAGTCCAATGGGGTGATTTTGTCATCTCTTCCCAGGGCAGCCTTAAAGGGCCAGTGCCCCCTCCTGGGATTAATGATTGCCTGCTGGGCTGCCCATAGACCCAGATGTCAGTGAGTGTAAGGATGGTTGGGAGGAGGTGGTGACAGAGGGGTGCCCGGGATGGGACTGGAAAGAGACCAAGGGAGGACAGTAGCTCCCTTGAATCTATCCTCGCAGGGGCTGCGTCCTCTTCCGGCTGAACCTCGGGGCCGTGAGGAGGGACCAGTGTCTTTAAGGGCAAACAGCCCAGGGAACTTGTGAACCCAAAAGGGAGAGTAAAGTCCAGGGTGCTGCCCCCGGCTCTGACAGGAGAGCAGTTTGGGAGACAAAAACAAAACAAAACAAATAAAACATGCCAGGCTTAGGTTAGGGCTCCCACAGTAGGGGAGTCTGTGGGGGAAGGGAGAGGGTCTGCTAGCCAAATGAGAGGGAGGGCATGGGGGGGACCTCAGGAGGTCACAGCTTGGTTAGGCTAGCCCCTGGGCCCTTCCCTCAGGCCCCTGACACATGCATGTCCCAAAGACTTGGAAGGCGCCTTCGCGTCACCCAAAACCTCCAGTCCTTCTCCATCTCTGTCCCACCCCCTCCCCAGCCTTGTGGAGCAGAGTAATAAGTAATAATAATGATAACAAGAGCCACTTTTTGTTGGGTCTTGGGCTCAGTACATAGATTCACTATGTACAAAAGCCCTGGAGAAGGGTACAGATTTCCCCTCCATTTTTACCGGCATGGAAAAGGAAGCCCCGAGAGCTTATGCTACCACTTACCATCCTACACAGAGCAAGGGGCAGAGCGGGGACCCCCTCCCCCACGGAACCCTCTCCGCCGCCTCCCCCCCCCCCACCAGGCCCTCTGTCTCCCTCCCCCTGGTCTATGGCAGTAATGGGCTGTAATCCTGTTATTTCCCAGGCCTCCAGAGACCTCTGAGCTTTATCCACCAGCCTCTTCTCTTCCTCTCCCCCACTCCATGAGCATCCAGCCATCCTGAGCGCAGCCAGGTTGGATTCCTGTCACCGTCTTGGGCAAGTGTGGGTGGCCTTCCTGCAGCCCAGGGAACAGGAGGAGGGGTGGGGGTGGGGGGGCTTGCTGAGTAGGACCGGTCAGGAGGAGGTAGAGGAGTGGATGGATAAGATGATTCAGGCACCAGAGCTGTGGAGCGAGTTGACCCTACATCTGGGAAGACCTTATGTCAAGCTTACCTTCCCTCCCTGCTCTCAAGTCACAGCTCTCACGAACACCTTTCTTTACTCAGGCCTTTAAATCCTTTCACCAGATTTCTGTCTGTGGCTTTCAGCTGTTACCATCTGTTTCAAGCACCACGTGCTCGCGGTTTATCCTTCCCCAAGTCCTTTGCACACAGGGCTTCCTATGGGATCCGCAGAGCAGATTTTATTAATCCCATGGGACAGATGAGGAGGCTGCGCCCGCAAGCCAGGAAGTGACACATCCAAGACCCACACTCAGCTCTTCCTGTGGCTACTTTCTCTGCTGCCTCTGCCCTGTCCCTGCCCCAGTGAACCGGTCCTGCCTCAGCCCGGCTGGCTTCAGAGTTACACTTTGTCCCTGGTTCTTTTACTTAACTTTTGTTTATTGTGGTAAAATACACGTTACATAAAATTTACGATCCTCACCACTTGAAAGTATACAGTGCAGTGGTATAAAGTACATTCATAGTCTTACATAACTGTCATCACCATCCATCCCCAGAACCTTTTATCTTGTCCAGCTGAAACTCAGTACCAATTCAACAACTCTTCTACTTCTCCCTCTCCACCACAGCCTTTGGCAACCACCCTTCTACTTTGTCTCTACTCTAAATACCTCTCACAAATGGAATCATGCAGTACTTGTCATTTTGTGACTGGCTTATTTCACTTAGCACAATGTCTTCAAGGTGCATCTACATTGTAGTATATTGCAGAATTTCCTTCCTTTATAAAACTTATGTATTGATTTTGAGAGAGAGAAAGAGAGAGAGAGAGAGAGAGAGAGATATGTTGATTTGTTGTCCCACTCATTTATGCATTCATTATTTGATTTTTTGGGGGGGGAGGGTCCTGGATTTTATTTGTTTTGATTTTTTTAACCTTTTTGTTGAAAATATTAAATGGTCCTCCTTTCCCCCCATAAACCTCTTCCAGCCTGCTCCCCATTGGTTGATTCTTGTATATGCCCCAACCAGGGGTTGAACCCACAACCCTGGCGCATCTAGTCATCCTGAGCTGAATTAACAAACTGAATTACCTGGCCAGGGCAGACTCTCCTTCCTTTTAAAGGCTGAATTATATTTTATTGTATGGATATATTGCAGTTTGCTTATCCATTCATTTGTCAGTGGACTCCTGGGTTGCTTCCTCCTTTTAGCTAGCTATCGTGAGTGATGTACTATGAGCACGGTACACAGGTCTCTCTTCAGGACCCTGCTGTGAGTCCTTTGGGCTACATACCCAGAAGTGGACTTGCTGGATCATATGGTAGTTCTGTTTTTAATTTTTGAGGAACTGCCTTACTGTTTTCCAGAGCAACTGCAACATTTTACATTCCTATCAACAGTGCACAAGGGTTCCAATTTCTCCATCTCTTTGCCAACACTTGTGATTTTCTGTTTTTTGTTTTTTTTCTTCTTTTTCTTTTTTGGATAGCAGCTTTTGTAATAGGTATGAGGGGGTATCTTTGAGTAATTTTGATTTGCATTTCCCTAATGATTAGTGATGTTGAGAACCATTTCATGTGCTTATATGGCCATTTGTGTATCTTCCCTGGAGAAATGTCTATTCAAGTCCTTTGCCCATTTTTAATCCTCTCCCGGAGGGTATTTTTCCATTGAGTTTTAGAGAGAGTGGAAGAGATGGGGAGAGACAGAGAGAAACATTGACGTGAGAGAGACACATTGATTGGTTACCTCCTGCATGAACTCTGACTAGGGCTAGGGATTGAGCCTGCAACCAAGGTACCTGAATCAAACCTGGGACTCTTCAGTCTGAGGGCAGACGCTCTATCCACTGAGCAAAACTGGCTAGGGCTTTTTTTTTTTTAATTGTTGAGCTTTAGGAGTTTTCTATGTATTCTAGATATCAGCCCCTTATCAGATATATGACATAAATATCATCTTTATTTAGTGGGTTGCTTTTTAACTCTATTGATAATGTCTTTTAAAAAAAATCCTTACTATTTAAAAAATTTTATGAATATTATTGGAGTGACATTGATTAATAGGATTATATTGGCTTCAAGTATACAATTCTATAACACATCATCTCTACCAGCTAAGGGCCTCTAGGAAGGCAAACTGCTGGTTCTTGGCTCTCCATAAAGGGCCAGGGCTGGGCTGGGGCAGGGGCTAGGTGGGCTGGAGTGGCACTTGAGGAGGGTAGGAGCTGGGGAGGGCTGCCACTCTTCCTTTTCTTTCTCCTCTGTGTCTCCCTGCCTCAATCCACAGAGCTACAGAGTCTCCTGCCACCGAGGGGCCTGGATCAAGCTGTGCCCATTCTCCTGACAGCTTGCTGGTTGCCCGGTTCCCTCTCGGAACCAGGGGATCAGAGAGAGGAGAAAACCCTTAAGTATTCTGGCCTCGTCTCCTAGAGCCTCTCTGATGTGGCTGTTGATTATCTCCTTGCACCCAGAGGAACCCAGGAGCCATGCCCTGGAGTGAGGGGGAGGGACATCCCTGATCCTTCCCTGGGCGCAATGGCAATGGGCAGGCTCCCCTGAGGGCTGCCCCACTGCCCTCCATTCATTGGACGCTGCTGCCACGGCCAGCTGTGTCCCAGCAGCGCCATGCCAACACGGACCTGGGCAGTCAGCTGTGCTCTGTCCAGGGGTCAACGCTCCTGGGTTCCTGATGTCTGCAGTCCTCTGACGTCACCTCAGGTCCTGTGACTTGCCCTGCCCACTTCAGAGGCCATTGTGAGAGACTTTGACCTGCCCTCAGATGTCCTGGGCATGGGCAGTACGTTCGACAAGTCAGGTGCCCGTGAATGGTGGGAAGGCTGGGAGGCTGGCTTGGGGCTGGGGCTGGGGTACCACTTTGCCCTGTGATGAGTCACACTGCCGGTCAGGCAGTGGGAGGAGAGAGGGCAGGCCTGGGAACTGGGTACGTGCGGGTGTGGAGGGGTGGGGAGTCTGGGACCACACCTCAGATGTTCCCGTCTTCTGAGAAGCCCAGCGGCTTTTCTGCATCTCCGTGCATGTGTCGGAGTGTGGGGTTTGTGAGTGACTTCAGGGATGTGAGGATGGGCATTACATGGCGTGAGGGTCGTGTGTGTGCTCATGTATGTTCGTGTGTGGAGAGTGGTGGATGTATTGGTGAGTGGTGGGCACTGAGTGTGATGCTGAGCTTCGGGGCTGAGTAAAATGCAGAGTAGAGAATGACCACAAAACTACCAAGTACCTTTATCTCTATTTTAATTTGACCTCAGCCTCTGTTAGGGGTCAGATGGCTGGGTAGCTGTTGAAAGTGTGTGTGTGTGTGTGTGGGGGGGAGGATTTGGGGTATCTTGTTGCCACCCCAATTGTTGATTATCATCTGAATGACTATTTCTTGATTGGATGAACATGCCAAAGCCACACTTTCAAAATTATACAAACAGAAACAACATAGTGGAACTAAATTTTAACCGTCATTGTTATGTGACTATATGCATATACATGTATATATTATACTTTTTATTATATATTTGATATGTATCAAAATAAATGCCTTTGACATATTGTTGAATATTAATTTTTTTAAACAATTAAGACTGTCAGCTTTTTCTAATGTTTATATCTTCTAAGAATAAAATGAATCATTTTGATCAGATGGCCTTATTACCATCATCAGAATATAAGATTTATTTAATAGTTTATTATTATTTTTTTTACCCAGTAGAATATAATCTTTAAGAGGGCAGGGATTTTATCTGTCTTGTTCACTGTTGTCTTTCCAGCACCTAGAATAGCGCCTGGTATACAGAAGGTGCCATATATATACATATAGTGTAAGTGGAAGGGAAAGCATTCCTGAGAAAATGGCACTTAAGCGGCCCGGAGGACGAGGAGGCATTAACCAGGTCAAGGAGGGGAGGGACTGTTCTAGATGGTAGGCAAGCATGTACAAAGGTCCTGAGGCAGGGAAGGTCAGAGCGCATTCTGAGGAGCTGAAGTGCTCGTATGTGTGTGTGTGTGTGTGTGTGTGTGTATGCAGGCAGTGTGCAGGGCTTTCTTGGACATTTGAAGGAGTTTGAAAAGAAATGACATGATCAGGTCTGTGGCTTTAGAACATCCCTCTGGGTGCTGGAGGAGGCAGGCCTCTGGGGTGGGCGCAGAGTGAAAGCTGCAGGACTAGCAGGGGACCCTGGTGCCAGCCTCCAGAGGCCCATGTCAGTGACTCCAGCCAGAGGGGTGGGTGGTAGGGGGGTGGCTGAGGGAATCTGACTCCCAGGACAGGCTCAGGAGGTTTCAGCAGCAGACGTGGCAGGTTGCACCAATGGGCTGGATCGATGGAGTGGGCGGCGAGGGGGCAAGAGAAGGAGCGCTCCTCCGTCTCCTGGCTGGCTGACCTGGTTGGCTGGACGGAGTGCTTCCTGTGTGCTGGGGGCTTTGCTAACCACGTCACTCTCCCCATTAATCTTCACGGTCCACAAGCAAACACAGGCCCCGGGGTTTGAGGCCTCTGCTGTGGGCCTGACACCTGGTGCAGCGATGCGCTCCCATCCAGCACCAGCAAGGCTCGTAGCTGGCTGGGTAGAACCGGGATCATAAAATAACGAGGCCTACACTGTAAACATGCCTTTCCATAGAGACCCCTGGGCGTGGACGTGCTAACACTGCCTGCCTTTGAGGCATGGCTGAGGCCTTGCCCCTGGCACAGGCCCTCCTGAGCCCTGGACGGTCTTTCTTGCATAAACCACCCGGTGACACTCTGCCTTCTTTGGATTCTGTTTTGGTTTATATCAAGTGGAGCAAGAAACACATATCTTTTTGCCGAAACCAGTTTGGCTCAGTGGATAGAGTGTCAGCCTGCAGACTGAGAAAGGTCCCAGGTTCAATTCCGGTCAAGGGCATGTACCTGGGTTGTGGGCACATCCCCATTAGGGGGTGTGCAGGAGGCAGCTCGTTAATGTTTCTCTCTCATCGATGTTTCTAGTTCTCTATCCCTCTCCTTTCCTCTCTGTAAAAAAAAAAAAAAAAAAAAAAAAAAAAAAAAAAAAAAAAATCAATAAAATATATTTTTAAAAAAGAAAAGAAATTCATATCTTTTAAGAACCAAGCAAGCACAGGAGTCTTCCAGATTTTTAGGTTGCCCCTCCGTGCCCCCCTTGCTTCCCTCCCTCACTCCCACCCCCCGTCCTCGCTGCAGCCTGGCCTGCCAGCACCAGTCTGTCTCTTAAACGTCCAACTGAATGGCAATTCTTCCCAGCAGTTTCTATTACCAAACTCTTCCAAAACATTCAACTTGGATTTTAAAGAAAAACCTTTTCTTTTCAGTCCTATTCCATCGTTTTGTGTTATAGTTAATTAAATTACGTGATTACAAAAAGTGAAACTAACAAACAGGTTTGGGGACAAACACAATGGTTCTTGGGACACACGTGGTTTGCTGGCGGGAATGGGAAGGGGCGGCACGTTGGAGAGCCCCGGGGCTGGCTGCATCCCACATGGTGGGCACTGGGCTGTGGGCAGGCTTCCCGGCTTCCCGGCGGCCGTGAGGGTGATCGGAGGAGGCCCCAGGCCAGGCCGGTCACCGGGTGAGAATGTGGGCAAGGGGGGCAGCTGCGCCTGGGTGGCACTTTCTGTTACTTTTTACCAGAAGACGAATTCCACGTTTGGTATTTAGCACACATATCTGGCGCCCCCGGGAATCAATAGGAAATGGCGTCTGTGGTTTAAGCATTCAGCATTGACCGTTAACTTTGGGTCTGTTAAAATGGGGAAAGGCAGTGTGGTTGGGAGGGGCCAGCGTGGTGCCCTCTTTGTTAAGTGTCTGCACTTGGCTAGGCCGGGATCCATCCTGAAGGTCATGTTCCTGCCTTTACTCTAAAGAGAGCAGAGGCGAGATCCCCGTGGCAATAGGAATCTGGGCCCAAACGCTGCTCAAAAGGAGTAACTGTCTAGTTGGGGCTAACAGAGTGGGTGTCCTGCCTTCCAGACACGGAGGCAGCACAGGGCTGGTGCTTCTCTCTCTCTCTCTCTCTCTCTCTCTCTCTCTCTCTCTCTCTCTCTCTCTCAGAGAGAAACATTGATGTGAGAGCGATACATGAATTGGTTACCTCCCCCAACCGGGGATGGAACCCAAACCCACAACCTAGGCCTGTGCCCCAACCAGAAATTGACCTTCTGGTGCACAGGACAATGTTCCAACTAACTGAGCCACACCGGCCCAGCCAGGGTCGGTACTCTCTTGAAGCACAGTGTTCATCTGGCTCGGGGTGGGACACAGCCGATGGGGACCTCCTCTGCTGGGCATCTGCCTAGCTCCCTTCTGGTGTTGGGGACCATGCCATCTCTCAGAGGGTTGAGGGAAGGGAGTGGAGGAAGGAGGATTGGTTGGCAGAGTGGATTGGCAGGGTGGCAGTGATAGTGGAAACCAGGGATGAAAGTGGAGCTGCCCCCTTATTCGCAATGGCTGGGGGAGGGAAGCTGGTGCAGTGTGGTTAGCCATCCTTTACCGAGTCACTGTGCGAGGCTCTGCACACACCAGGGGGAACTGGACAGCATTCCTGCCCTCGGGGAGCATACCACCTAGTCATGGAGACAAATTCCACTGAGAACATTTTCATGCAACGCGCTCCATCAGCGTAGATTGCGTTTGGCCTCCAGGAACAGACTGCCCAATGGACAGTGGCTTGAGCAATGACGATGTTTATCAGTCTCCACAGCAGAAAGTCTGTAGACAGGTGGCTCCAGGTTGGTGAAAGGACTCAGCGAGGTCACTGAAAACCCAAGCTTTTGAACATCCTGCTGCTTTGCCACCCTCAAAATGCTAACGTTTGGTCCACATGCTGGTTGTCTCATGGTTGCAAGTTGGTGGTTGTGGCACTCCCTACAATTATACACAAGGCAGAGAAGAAAAGGGCCAAGAAGAAAACGGGGCTGTATTTTCATCTTCCGTCTCCCAGAAGCCTCCTCTGAAAAACGACCTCTCGTGCCTCGCTGGCCAGAAATGAGAGGGAAAGCTGCAAGGGAGGCGGGAAGGTGAGGGCCAGGTGCCTGGGAGCAGATGGACCTTGATTTATCCTGATAAATCCCTGGGCCTGGATACATTAACACCTGAAAAGGTGGGGTTCAGGTGGCAGTGAAGAAGAAGTGGGGAGAAATGGCTGTTGGGTAGAATGCCATGTGTGGTAAGAGCTAGGTTAGGCCCAGAATGCAAAGGGAAATCAGAGGAGCAGAGTTAGCCCTACCTAGGTGGGAGGGGGGAGTACCAGGGAAGATTTCCTCAGAAAGCTGACTCCTGAGGGAGGACATGAACACCCCTATCCAGAAGAGTTGGAAGGTCACGCTGGGTAGAAGGAAAAGCAGGAGCAGAGACACAGAGGAGTTAAATAAGACCCTGTGCCCAGGGAAGTGAGCACGATGAAATATTTAGTGAAAGGATGAAGTTAGAGGGCGAGGGAGAAGGGGTGGTGCAGGTGGAGAGGTGACAAGGAACCGGACTGAGATGGGCTTTGCAAGGCATCCCACCACCTTGGGTTTATCTTGAAGGGTCTTGAGTAACGTCCAGCAGTGGAGGGGCCTGGCTGACTGCATTTTGGAAAGACCGCTCAGTGCTGGGGCAGAGAATGAATGGGAGAGGCTGGAGGAAGATGCTCTGACTGAAGCAAGGGGGTTCTTTCAGCCACCCAGCCGAGAGCCTCTGAGGGCCTGTCTGAAGCCAGACGGCGAATGTTTCAGCAGCAAGAGAGACAGGATTCCATGGCACGCATCTCGGGAGGGAGCAGTGGGGGGAGCGGGTAGGAGATGTCTCAAGAGGACTGGGAAGCTCCCCAAATGTACATTAGACGGTGCAATCACACCCAGGGTAGTCTGTGTCCCTGTGATGACGAAAGAGGAAATGAGTGGGTGGCACGGGAACTCTTTGCCAGATGGCTGTTTGGAGGATTGAGCAGAGAAGGGCAGGGCAGGTAGGAGACAGGGCTGTGGCCTGTAGAGATGGTGTCTTGAAGACAAAAATAGGCAGCACCTTTTGAAAGATGCTGGAGGCAACCCAAACTTGTTTGGGCGGGGTCAGAGCCTGAGGAGACCGAAGCGGGAAGAGGCTGTGATGGGCCTGATGGCATTGCCCGGGCTGAGAAAGGGCGGTGCCCTCTCCGGAGAAGTGGAGGCTGGCCCTCACACCCAGAGGAGGGCCGCAGTGGGAAGGAGAAGCAGGTAAGGGAGTGGGGGTAAGGTGGAGTTTTAGGAGCAGGAAGGATGAGCTCCTTCCCACCTGCGGCTCCTGGTGTCTGCAGGGGACCTCTCCCAAAGGAAGCTTGTGAATAAGACGGTCCAGCCCACTGGGTCCCCTCCAGGAAAGCTGGAGAATGTGGTTCTCTGTTTCAAAGGGAGGGCTGTCCTGGCCAGGATCTTTGCAGATTGTGAAAGGAAAAGAAGGAGCTTCCCACCAGGAGCCAGTATGAGCTCACCATGGCTTGTGTGTCAGGGCAGTGAAAAGCAAGAACATTGAGAAATAGATAAGAAACACCCATGGAATAAAATTCCAAAGGACTAAAGGTTACACAGTGAAAAGTCTCCCTCTAACCCCTGACCCCCAGCCTCTCAGTGTCTCTCCTCAAAGGCCACCAGTGTTACCATTGCTTATTCACATAGTCTGTCTGTCCACCTATCTATCTACCCTTTTAAAAAGGGCAATTTAAAAAAATATATCTTTTTATTGATTTTCCACAGAGAGGGAGAGGGACAGAGAACTAGAAATGTCGATAAGAGAGAAATATAGACCAGCTGCCTCCTGCACACCCCCTACTGGGGATGTGCCCGCAACCAACGTACATGCCCTTGACCAGAATCGAACCTGGGACCTTTCAGTCCGCAGACCGACGCTCTATCCACTGAGCCAAACCGGTTTTGGCTAAAAAGGGCAATTTGAAGCATATTTCACTTGCTTTAAATATATATATATATATATATATATATATATATATATATTATTGATTTCATGATAAGAAAAAATCACTAATCAGCTGCTTTCTGCATGCCCCCTGGGATTGAGCCTGAAACCCAGGCATGTGCCCCGACCAGGAATCGAACTGTGACCTCCTGGTTCATAGGTTGATGCTAAACTACTGAGCCACACCAGCCAAGCTCACTTACCTTTTTAAAAATCTAACTTTCTTTCCCTCTAACAATATGTATTACAAATTTTTACACAACAGGGCACATGAGCTGCGTCACTCTTTAATGTCCTGGGAGCACAGAGGTACAGCGGCCCCGTCATTTATCCAATCAGCCCCACACTGAATCAACATTTCCATCATGAATAATCTTGCATACATATTTCTTCCTGCATCTCTGATATATGTAAAATATATGAGTTTCTATAGGATACTCAGAGGAAGACTTGTTGAGCCAAAGAATATATGCATGCTTAATTTTGATAGATACCATCAAATATCTTAGAAGTTGTGCCCCTTTTTGTTCTCATCTTTAATGTCTGTTTCTCTATATTTATGCTAACAGCATGTTTTCTAACTTTCAGGTCTTACTGGTGCTGGGTGATCAGATAGAAGAAAACCCTAGTTTTAACATGCATTTCTCTCAGTAAGATTTCTGACTAACGGATCTTCGACTCTGAGGAGGACTGGAGACTGGCAGATACAGAAATTATGGCAAGTGTGGGAATTTGACAAAGTTCTTGATAAAGTCTCTCAGGTACTTTCATGGTCAAGGTGGAGAAATAGAGCTGGGGTCCTGAAGTGGTTCTTGTGGCTCGGTTGCTGGGTAAATGGTCATCCATTCATTTAACAAACATTCATGGAATGCCTACTGTTTGCTAGGCATTCCTCTGGACCAGTGGTTCTCAACCTTTCTAATGCTGCGACCCTTTAATACAGTTCCTCATGTTGTGGTGACCCCCAACCATAAAATTATTTTCCTTGCTACTTCATAACTGTAATTTTGCTACTGCTATGAATTGTAGTGTAAAGATCTGTGTTTTTTGATGGTTTTAGGCGACCCTGTTAGCGGTTCTCAACAGACTGAAAACTGCTGCTGTAGAGCCTAAGACCATCGGAAAACATAGATATTTACATTAAGATTCATAACAGTAGCAAAATTACAGTTACGAAGTAGTAACGAAAATAATTTTATGGCTGGGGGTCACCACAACATGAGGAACTGTATTAAAGGGTCGTGGCATTAGAAAGGTTGAGAACCACTGCTCTAGACACTGGGATAATCCATAAACAAAACAGAACAACAACAACAACAACAACAACAATTCCTTTGTGGAGCTAGGCTTTATAGGAGGAGGCAGATAACAAATGAAACCAGGATAAATAAGTAAATTATGGAGGATATTAGAAAGCTAAACCCCAAGAGAATTGTTTTAATGAACCCATACTGGTCTAGAAGAGCTTAGTTTCCAGTGGATGCTATGGGCCAGGGCTCTCTCATCAGCCCCGTCTTGCTCATTCAACAAACATCGATTGAATATCTACCATGTGCCTGGTGCTGGTTTAGGAGCTAGGGTACAGCTGTGCACAGCACAGACAAAAATCACTGTCCTCAGGATCGTGTGTTCTAGCGATAGGAGATGGACAACAACAAAAATCAGTATGAAAATACTATGTTAGAAAGACAAAAGTGTTAGGAAGAAAAATGAAGTCGGAAAGGATGGGGGTTGTGATTCCCAACGAGGTGGGTAGGGAAGGCCTCACTGAGAAGGTGACATTTGAGCAGAGACCTGAGGGAACGAGGGAGGGAGGGAGGGAGGGAGGAGCCTTGAGGCCAACTGGAAAGGGACGGCAGTTGCAAAGCCCGGGAGCCTTGTGGCACACTTGGGACGTTGGAGAAGTAGCAAGGAGGTCAGAAGGTTGGAGCACAGAGAACGAGCGAGAGAGCAGAGGGGAGAGGGGAGGAAATGGGGCAGAGAGGGAAATGGAACTGCATCTCATGGACCCGAGGGGCCCTGTGAGCTTTTCAGACTTTCTTCTGAGTGAGGTGGGAACCACTGAAGGGTCTGTGCAGACGAGGGTTACGATCTCAATTAGGTTTTAATAGCATGGTTCTGGCTACCGTGTTGAGAAAAGACAGAGGGGTGTGGGGGCTGGGGTGGTGAGGGCAGAGCAGGGCAACTGTAGTAATCCCAAGAGCAAGGGAAAAAGTCATGAGGCTCTTGCAAAATTCCAAGCGAGAAATGATAGTGGCTTGAACCAGATCGGAAGTGACAGAGAAACGGATTCTGATATGATTTGAAGATCGAGCCAACAGGATTTGTGGGCAAATTGGACCTGGGATGTGAGAGAAAGAGAGCCGTTAAGTGAGCGCAAGGTTTTTTGTCTGAGCAGCTGGAAGGATGGAGTTGACAGGACCGTGGGCCCTGGGATGGTGCAGCTTGTGGCTGGGAATGGGGAGACCAGAGGTCAAGTTTGGAATGCTAAGTTTGAGATGCTCATTAGATACCCAGGTGGAGATGAGAGTGTACAATGGACACGTGAGTCTGGGATTCAGAGGAGAGGTCTGAGCTGCAGATTTAAATTTTGGAGTCATCAACTTGTAAAGAATATGTAAAGCCTATCATCTGGATGAGATCACCAAGGTAGTGAATGAGGGACTGGCCAGGGGCATCCAAACATTACAGAGCCGGGGAGCTAGGAGGAACCAGTGGAAGGGACTGAGAAGTGGCCAGGGTGCAGGAGGAAAACCGGAGGAGTGTGATGGCTTGAAAATCAAGTGAACAAAGGCTTAGGTGAGGGGAGTGACCAGCTGTGCTGGGTGGTGCTCTCAGCGACCAACAGGGGTGAGGACCGAGACTTGACGGTGGGAATGACTAGAGAACTATTCGGGAGTAGTGGGGGTGAAATCCAACCCACCAAGCTAGGACTGGGAGGGGAGCCTAGATAATATGCTGACCCCACTGGCAGGAAAAGGGAACCACCAGACAGAGAATCAGGGCCCAGAGGGGCCATGACAGGTGGCCGGGAGGGAGACAGTGGTACAGGATGGCATTGGCCAGGCTCTACATTGACAACAAACGCCAGCAGTGGGAGGGGCAGAGGGACTAGTGCAAAAGACTCAGAGGTTTGCTGACAAGTCCCGGTGTGTCAGCAATGACTTGTGATTCGAAGAACACGGTAATTACAGGCTGGGCTAATGGGCATATTGTATGCAGAACGAGAGAGGTGACTGACCCGCAGGGCAGTCAGCAGCTCAAGGCCTCTGACGGAGGTGGCTGGGACACAGTGTGTCTGCACAGGGGAAAGTACCTGGGGACAGGGTTTTCAGGGAAATGGATAAGGGGCTGGGATGTCTATCTTGGAAGAGTGGCCTCGGGGGTCCTCTATGCCAGTAGGAACTCTCCTGGGAAGGGTCTGTGCATCTAAAAATGATGGAAGGAGGCAGAGTGGTGGAAGCTGACAGGCTTTGGGTCATGACTGTTCCTCCCTCCAGTTTTGTCATTGGTGCGCATCCTAAGCCATCCTTGACCCGGGTGCGTTCCATACCCTGCTGAATGCCCGGATCTCACGTCTCAGAGCAAGGATGCCTCTTCTCGAGACCACCGGAGTGAAACAGGCGGCATCTAATCTGACCACCAGTCAGTGTAGAGGAGGTTCGGATGGCGGCCACGGGGCATGGATGGCCGACCTCCACACGGCCACCTCTGTCCCCTCCCAAATGTCTGGGCAATTGGGCAAAATGAGGAGAGAGTAGAGACCTGGCTCTCGTCCTCTGAGGGCAGGAGGTCAGACAGCTCCGGGGGCTGGAGCGGGTGGTGTGACTGTATCTGGGGTCTGGCAGGAGGAAAAAGGTACAGCCTTCCCATCAGCGTGTCCAGCAGAACTATCCTGCGAGCCACTTGTGCATTTTAAAATTTTCTACTAAATAGCACCTTAAAAAAGCAAAATGAACAGGCAAAATGTTAAATTATATATTGCATAATACATAATTAGCCTAATACATAAAAATAGTATCATTTCAGCAGGTAATTGACATATGAGCATTTACTGTGATTTACATGACTTTCCACGCTCAGCTGCGCGCTGGACAGTGGGGTCTCCGTTACCCGTGCTCCTCCCTGCGCCGAAGGGGCCAGGGCTGCCGCCAGTGTGCAGGGCTTGACCCCAGCAGCCTGCGGCATCCCGGCGCCTGCCCGGCTGTGGCAGGGCTCATGGGACCCTTGGGGGGCGGGGCAACTGTGGCGTGTGGGGTTCCCATGCCCCGGCTGGGTGTCTGGGTGGGCAGGTGGCCCATGCCATGTGTGCCCACTGTCTTCAGCTACGGTAAACATTAACAAGGCAGTGGGAGCTGGGCCCTCTGGGAGGCCTGGCCCCCCAGTGGGGGTGGGGTGGGAGAAATGGAGATAATGCTGTGTACCTTAGATAGGGCTTAAAACCTGGCCTCCGAGGCCGTGGGGGCCCGAGCTGCACGGGGAAACACGGGCCTGACGTCTCTTCCCAGGACCAGGCCGCCTGGCGGGCAGATCTCAGAGCCTACAGACCTCGCAGTGCCACTTGCCTCTCCATTTGCAGGGTCTCACCCCACTTCTCATCCTCCTCCTCACCTCCCACCCACCCTCTTTGCTGTGAGAGCTCTCCTCTCCTAATCCTCCTGCCAACAGCCCAGCTCGGCCCCTTTAAGGGCAGAGGGAACAGACCGAGGCCACATCATTTCTTCTTTAAAAGAAACCCCAAACCAATACGTCCTTCAGAGGCACTGGCTGTATGCTGGGCCGGGCGGGAGCCTGCCTCCCTCCTCCCAGCCAGCAGGGCGGCGGGCTGGCCCCCCTCCAGGAGAGGGCTGTTAGTCACCGAGGTGAGTGCCACAGGTGCCTACACACCTGGGCTGGTGCTGGGACCAGTTCTGGTGCTGGAAATTCTCTCGGGGAGAGGAAAGCAAGAATGTTGACTTGTGTTTGCATAAACAAACACCAGAAGCCGGAGTCCAGGACTGCCTATGGCCGAGGGGATGGCAGGAAGGAGAGGGGAGCATTCTCAAGGCGCATCCGGTGTACTGCCTGGAGAGTAGGACCCTCTGGACAGTGTCTAAGTTTGAAAACGAGTGAGATGACATTTCACTGTCCACCCCTCCCCCGCTTTAGATGAAGAAGTGCTTCTCAGAGTAGATGAGCTTGATGGCCACGCTGAAATGGTTCCTAATCCAGAGTGTGCGTGGGCTTTATTTTCCATAAAGAGAATAAATTTAAATGACACAAAGAGGAAAAAGAATTCTTTCTGGCCCTGGTTTGGAAGTGGTTTCTTTAACTTCTATCCTTAACTCCTAGTCCCTCCCTGTTCCAAACACTTCCAATCTGATGAGGAAGCACCAGTCTGAGGGGAGAAGCCCTGTCTGAGGGGAGCCCCAGTCTGAGGGGACACAGCCCTGTCCTCAGGGAGCCCCAGTCTGAGGGGACACAGCCCTGTCCTCAGGGAGCCCCAGTCTGAGGGGACACGGCCCTGTCCTCAGGGAGCCCCAGTCTGAGGGGACACAGCCCTGTCCTCAGGGAGCCCCAGTCTGAGGGGACACAGCCCTGTCCTCAGGGAGCCCCAGTCTGAGGGGACACGGCCCTGTCCTCAGGGAGCCCCAGTCTGAGGGGACACAGCCCTGTCCTCAGGGAGCCCCAGTCTGAGGGGACACAGCCCTGTCCTCAGGGAGCCCCAGTCTGAGGGGACACGGCCCTGTCCTCAGGGAGCCCCAGTCTGAGGGGACACAGCCCTGTCCTCAGGGAGCCCCAGTCTGAGGGGACACAGCCCTGTCCTCAGGGAGCCCCAGTCTGAGGGGACACAGCTCTGTCCTCAGGGAGCCCCAGTCTGAGGGGACACAGCCCTGTCCTCAGGGAGCCCCAGTCTGAGGGGACACAGCCCTGTCCTCAGGGAGCCCCAGTCTGAGGGGACACAGCCCTGTCCTCAGGGAGCCCCAGTCTGAGGGGACACAGCCCTGTCCTCAGGGAGCCCCAGTCTGAGGGGACACAGCCCTGTCCTAAGGGAGCCCCAGTCTGAGGGGACACAGCCCTGTCCTCAGGGAGCCCCAGTCTGAGGGGACACAGCCCTGTCCTCAGGGAGCCCCAGTCTGAGGGGACACAGCCCTGTCCTCAGGGAGCCCCAGTCTGAGGGGACACAGCCCTGTCCTCAGGGAGCCCCAGTCTGAGGGGACACAGCCCTGTCCTCAGGGAGCCCCGGTCTGAGGGGACACGGCCCTGTCCTCAGGGAGCCCCAGTCTGAGGGGACACAGCCCTGTCCTCAGAGCCCCAGAGGGGTCTGAGGGGACACCGCCCTGTCCTCAGGGAGCCCCCAGTCTGAGGGGGACACAGCCCTGTCCTCAGGAGCCCCAGTCTGAGGGGCCACAGCTCTGCCCTCAGGCAGCCCCAGACAGAGGGCACATGGCCTGTCCCCAGGAAGCCCCCGACTGAGCGGGCACAGCCCTGTCCTCAGGGAGTCCAGACTGAGGGGACACAGCCCTGTCCTCAGGGAGCCCCAGTCTGAGGGGACACAGCCCTGTCCACAGGGAGCCCCAGTCTGAGGGGACACAGCCCTGTCCTCAGGGAGCCCCAGTCTGAGGGGGACACAGCCCTGTCCACAGGGAGCCCCAGTCTGAGGGGACACAGCCCTGTCCTCAGGGAGCCCAGTCTGAGGGACACAGCCCTGTCCTCAGGGAGCCCCAGTCTTGAGGGGACATGGCCTGTCCTCAGGGAGCCCCCGTCTGAGCGGCACAGCCCTGTCCTCAGGGAGTCCAGTCTGAGGGGACACAGGCCCTGTCCTCAGGGAGCCCCAGTTCTGAGGGGACACAGCCCTGTCCTCAGGGAGCCCCAGTCTGAGGGGACACAGCCCTCCCCCAGGGAGCCCCAGTCTGAGGGGTCACAGCCCTGTCCTCAGGGAGCCCCGGTCTGAGGGGACACAGCCCTGTCCTCAGGGAGCCCCAGTCTGAGGGGGACACGGCCTGTCCTCAGGGAGCCCCAGTCTGAGGGGACACAGCCCTGTCCTCAGGGAGCCCCAGTCTGAGGGGACACAGCCCTGTCCTCAGGGAGCCCCAGTCTGAGGGGACACAGCCCTGTCCTCAGGGAGCCCCAGTCTGAGGGGACACAGCCCTGTCCTCAGGGAGCCCCAGTCTGAGGGGGACACGGCCCTGTCCTCAGGGAGCCCCAGTCTGAGGGGACACAGCCCTGTCCTCAGGGAGCCCCGGTCTGAGGGGACACGGCCCTGTCCTCAGGGAGCCCCAGTCTGAGGGGACACAGCCCTGTCCTCAGGGAGCCCCAGTCTGAGGGGACACAGCCCTGTCCTCAGGGAGCCCCAGTCTGAGGGGACATGGCCTGTCCTCAGGGAGCCCCCGTCTGAGCGGGCACAGCCCTGTCCTCAGGGAGTCCAGTCTGAGGGGACACAGCCCTGTCCTCAGGGAGCCCCAGTCTGAGGGGACACAGCCCTGTCCTCAGGGAGCCCCAGTCTGAGGGGACACAGCCCTGTCCTCAGGGAGCCCCAGTCTGAGGGGACACAGCCCTGTCCTCAGGGAGCCCCTGTCTGAGGGGGACACAGCCCTGTCCTCAGGGAGCCCCAGTCTGAGGGGGACACGGCCCTGTCCTCAGGGAGCCCCGGTCTGAGGGGACACAGCCCTGTCTGAGGGGAGCCCCGGTCTGAGGGGACACGGCCCTGTCCTCAGGGAGCCCCAGTCTGAGGGGACACAGCCCTGTCCTCAGGGAGCCCCGGTCTGAGGGGACACGGCCCTGTCCTCAGGGAGCCCCAGTCTGAGGGGACACAGCCCTGTCCTCAGGGAGCCCCAGTCTGAGGGGACACGGCCCTGTCCTCAGGGAGCCCCGGTCTGAGGGGACACAGCCCTGTCCTCAGGGAGCCCCTGTCTGAGGGGGACACAGCCCTGTCCTCAGGGAGCCCCAGTCTGAGGGGGACACGGCCCTGTCCTCAGGGAGCCCCGGTCTGAGGGGACACAGCCCTGTCCTCAGGGAGCCCCAGTCTGAGGGGACACAGCCCTGTCCTCAGGGAGCCCCAGTCTGAGGGGACACAGCCCTGTCCTCAGGGAGCCCCGGTCTGAGGGGACACAGCTCTGTCCTCAGGGAGCCCCAGTCTGAGAGGACACAGCCCTGTCCTCAGGGAGTCCAGTCTGAGGGGACACAGCCCTGTTCTCAGGGAGCCCCAGTCTGAGGGGACACAGCTCTGTCCTCAGGGAGCCCCAGTCTGAGGGGACACAGCCCTGTCCTCAGGGAGTCCAGTCTGAGGGGACACAGCCCTGTTCTCAGGGAGCCCCAGTCTGAGGGGACACAGCTCTGTCCTCAGGGAGTCCCAGTCTGAGGGGACACAGCTCTGTCCTCAGGGAGTCCAGTCTGAGGGGACACAGCCCTGTTCTCAGGGAGCCCCAGTCTGAGGGGACACGGCCCTGTCCTCAGGGAGCCCCAGTCTGAGGGGGACACAGCCCTGTCCTCAGGGATCCCCAGTCTGAGGGGACACAGCCCTGCCTCAGGGAGCCCCAGTCTGAGGGGACACAGCCCTGTTCTCAGGGAGCCCCAGTCTGAGGGGACACAGCCCTGCCTCAGGGAGCCCCAGTCTGAGGGGACACGGCCCTGTCCTCAGGGAGCCCCAGTCTGAGGGGGACACAGCCCTGTTCTCAGGGAGCCCTAGTCTGAGGGGACACAGCCCTGTCCTCAGGGAGCCCCAGTCTGAGGGGGACACAGCCCTGTTCTCAGGGAGCCCTAGTCTGAGGGGACACAGCCCTGTCCTCAGAGAGCCCCAGTCTGAGGGGACAGGCCCTGCCCCCAGGGAGTCCCCAGGCCGCACCCCTATGGACCAGGTGGAAGGAGTGGAGGGATTCCTCTGGCTTCTGAAGCACCTACTTCTGCCCTGGGCCTGGCTCCCCCTTCTCCTCCCAGGAAACCTCTCCAGTTCCCAGCCTGCTCAGTATGTCAACACTTGACTTGCTTCCCCTCCGTGCTTGTCCCTGGTCTCCAGCGGTGTCTGTGTGTCCTTCCTTGCTCCAGTCTCTCCCGGAGCCAGCTGTGCATGTCCTGAGGGCAGGAGGTGCCCCTTCCCCCTCAGACTCTGTGGCCCCCTCTCAGCTGAGGCCTGGGCTGGGCCGGGTGGAGGGTGGGCCAGGGTGCTGTCTGTGTGAGCTTTCGGGGGCTGCCCTCTGCCCAAGCAGCACGTGGGCACCGAGAGCGAAGGGGAGTGCATTCAGTGAGTCTGACCTGGAGACAGGCAGAAGGATGGGTCCTGAGTGTTCTCAGAGGTCATGACCTGGGGAGGCCAGCGTGAGCAGGGTGAGGCCAGGGCGCACGCAGGCTGCGTTTCCTTCTGAGCAGAGGGTGCTGCCCTTGGCGGAACTAGAGGGGCCCATCTCCAGCCTCAGCATCCTTGAGGGGAAGCCAGTGACTGCAGGGACCCTCCCCCACCCCACCCCGGTGGTGCACCCCCACCCCATCCCAGCTCACATTCCCTTTTCTTCCGCTGACACACGGGTCTGGCCAGGCCGGGATGCTGGGACAGTGCATGGAGATGGAGTGATGACATCTGCTTGGGAGACCCAGGGTGGCAATGGAGTGAACCTCTTCTTGGATACTCCTCTGTGAGCTTCCCCCCCTCCTGTCTCCCATCTCCATGCTTCACCTCCTCCAACCTGGCCGTGCAACCCGGGGGAGACCCCAGCTGCCTGCAGAGGCGGACGGCCCCGTGTGACAGCAGCCACCCTGCTGAGGACAGAAACCAAGCCAGATTCCTTGCATTTCAGAGATAGAGAGGGAGATCTGAGAGGCAGCCGGTCCGATGCCCTCATTGGGCAAGCAGAGTAACTGGAGCCACAGGAAAGAGGACCCAGTGGTGGGAAACGGGAAGGAATTTGTGGGGGCGACGCGGGAGAATGTCAGGATTAGGATGCGCGAGGTGGGAAAGGGGAAAGATATCCAGTGGGGAGAGGGGCTGGGAGTATTTGCCCAAAGTATGAGGCCTGCAGGAGAGAAAACAAAGTGTTTGGAAATCCTTGGAAGACAAGGCCTCAGGTTACCCCAAGGGTCAGAAGTCAGCTTGCTAGGAATGTCCACCGGTCAGCAGCACCTTGACTCAGCACACTGCTCTCTCTGCAGCCGAGAGAGCCCTTGCTTATAGTCATTCCCGCTCAGGGCCTCAGTCTCCCCATTTGGAAAAGGAGGTGTGTACCCAGCTTTCTCTAAGGACCTCCGACCTCCATGTTTCTATGCCCACAGACAGAATGACACCATATTTAAAAAATAAAATAAAAATTTATTGATTTTTTACAGAGAGGAAGAGAGAGGGATAGAGAGTTAGAAACATCGATGAGAGAGAACCATCCATCAGCTGCCTCTTGCACACCCCCTAATGGGGATATGCCCACAACCAAGATACATGCCCTTTACCAGAATCGAACCTGGGACCTCTCAGTTTGCAGGCCGGCGCTCTATCCACTGAGCCAAACCGGTTTCAGCAATGACACCCTATTTTTGAGACACTTTTTTCTATTGGCATTCTTAACTCTCCCTGTGCCTCAGTTTCTGCCTCTGTAAAATGGGAATAAAAATAATACATATCTCCTAAGGCTTATTGTGAAGACTCACGAGTTAATATGTATAAAGCATTCAGTTCAGCGCCCTGCACACAGGAAGCTCTTAATCAATGTTACTGATCATTGTCATCATAAGAATTAGGAGGATCTGCGGTCAGTTTCATGTTGAATGAGTGAGCTGGGACCAGAGCCTCCAGGGGGCATTTTAAGGTTCCAGGGAGGCACCCATCCTATGTCAGGTGTCACCCACATCCAGGCCTGGATTTCAGCCTTGGGGCCCAGAGGGAGAAAGCACCCCTCCCCCCTAACCCCCCCTCCCCCAGGTAGAGGCACCCAGCCTGAGGGCGGCTGGAGATACGGGAACAGCGAGAGGCATCCTGTGGAGGGCTTTCAAGAGGCCGCCCTGCTCAGAGTCAATATTTGCTCAGCTCTCGGGCTAGCTCTGTCCATCGCTGCCGCTGGCCCCTCGCATTCCGGCCATTGCACCGCTATCTCAGGAACGTGCTCCCATTGACTCGGGGGCCACGCCCGGCATCAGCAGCAGTTTGCCCGGGTCTGTGGCCACCGCCCACCCCAATGTGCAGGCCCAGGAGGGAAGAGATGCTTGGAAGGTGCCGTCCAGGTGTGGGCCCTTGGTCCTGCTCCACCTGCTTACCCGTGAGGAAGCCCCCTCCTTGGCAGCTGCAATCATCGAGGGAGCGGCAAGACCCACCAGCTCATCACCAAATAGATTTTTTTGTTGTTGTCACAAATGGTGTCTAGGATCTCGTTTCAAGGGGAAAGATCCTCAGGGGACCCAAGGATTAACTATGGTCAGGTTTGCCTAGATACTTGTAGACATACAACTAGATATAAAACACGTCTTATTTTCAGTGTATAAACCACACCAAGATCAACTTGCAGCTTACATACAAAGAAAACAATCCAAGCCATCCATTTCGTAGGGAGGGCACACACTTCAGTGTGACAGCTCCTGCTCAAACTACATCATCGCCTGCAATGGGAACAGTGAAGGGACCACCAGAACACAGGGTGTTATAAAGTCCTCACCGGAGGAGATCCTTCCCATTGATTTTTCAAACAGTGGAAGGAAAGGAGAGTGGGAGGGAGGGAGAGAAAGAACATGACTTGAGAGATACATAAGTTCCAGCGTGAGGATTGAACCTGCAACCAAGGTACATGGCTTTGACGGGAATCAAACCCGTGACCCTTTGGTCAGCAGGCCAATGCGCTAACCACCTAGACTTAGACTATAACTGTCCAGGCCAGAACACAGGGTTTTGTTCCTACGAAGGGAGACTGGCTGTGGCTTGCTCTTACTCGTCTAATGCCTCTACTTTCTCCTCCTTGGCCCAGAGTGACCCTCACCAGATCAGGGGCAATGCGGTCCCACTCCTTTCCTGAGGTTAGGGAAGAGTGGAAGGAATGAAAGGCTTTAACTTGTGTGCGCAATAGCCCTGGGGCGTGAGAGTGGTGACCAGGGGCAGGATTAATTACAGCCATGCCTTCTGGCCTGGGACTCTCCGGCGCTCTTGACTTTCACCTCTTACCTCATCTGCTTCTCATTCCACCTTGAGCTTTTCCAGCAATGCTGCAGTGAATAATCTCACAGGTAGATCTGCAGCATCATTCCTAGACCTGGGATTGCGGGCCAAAGGGTACATGCATGTAACCTTGATACCTATTGTCGAATTGTTTACGGCAGATGGTAACAATCAAATTTCCACCCCCAAAGGAGAGTGCGGCTGTTTCCCCGCAGCCGGGCCAATATAGTATGCTATCAATTTATTATTATTACTTTCTGGATGTTTGCCAATCTGATAGGTGAAACATTTTATCTTACTGTAGTTCTAATTTGGACGTGCTTTTCTTTACAAGCTGGGTTGCAACAGATGCAGGGTTCTGTGGTGAAGGATTTTCCAGGGCCAGGCTGCCGGGGCAGTGCCCAGGCTCCTGTCTTATTTGCTTTAACCTGTGGAGAGCTGGTCCAGGGCTGAGAGGCTCTACCTGTCGCAGGACCCACCCAAGTCATCTCCAAATCTGATGGTGCCTGGGAAAGCCATGTGGGCTATCCTTGCCTCTAGGGCAATGGTCGGCAAACTCATTAGTCAACAGAGCCAAATATCAACAACGATTGAAATTTCTTTTGAGAGCCAAATTTTTTAAACTTAAACTATATAGGCAGTACATTGTTATTAACTTAATTAGGGCGCTCCTAAGCTGGCCTTTGTTAAAAACTCAAGGGGCCAAAGAGGCGCATGTGGCTCTCGAGCCGCAGTTTGCCGACCACTGCTCTCCCTTGGGGGGACCAGTGTGGAGTGCTCTCCCGGGCCATGGCCAGGGCAGTGGGGGTGCTTCCTGAGGTTTAATGACCTTCACCCAAGACCATGGCCCTTCTTCCAGGCTGGGCCTCTGTGGATGGAAGAGCCACAGGATCAGGGTGAAGTCCCTGTCCTCTCACTGGAATCTCAGTGCCCGGTGTCCCTGAGGACCAGAGACCCCGTGGGAGGAGAAGACAGGTTAACGTCGTGATTGGTTCCATGCGAATCTGTTCTTGGTCCAGGTGATCACTCTTTCCCAAGACTCATTCCTCAAGTGGAGGCCAGAGGCAGCCTGACCCTGAGCGTGTGGGCCTGGCCTTGTGGAGGCCTGGGAAGCCGAGAGAAGGCCAGGGCAGGCTCCTCTCTTCCACGGAAGCTGCCCGAGTGTTCAAACGCCTGCCTCCTCCCTTCCTTCGGAAGTGTCAGTCTTTACAACAGCATCCCGACCCTCGTCGGGACCCCAGGGCAGCTCAGTTTGAGATTTGTGGGCGGGCACCCCAGAATCTCTAGACTGGAGAATCTCAGGCAGAAAGCAACTCAGACTTAGAATACCAACACCAGAGCTGAAGGGACAGTAGTGAGTTCCTTCATTGCACAGCTGGGGAAACTGAGTCACCGGTAGGGTAGGGACTAAACCAAGGTCCCCCAACTAGCAGGTGGCAGAGCCGGGCTGGGCATGAGGTATCTGGAATGAAGCCTCTGGGCTCAGTCCTCAGGGTTCAGCCCTCAGAACAAACCCACATGCCCCTCTGGCTGAGTGTGGGTGCCAGGATGGATGTCGCTGCCGCCGCTGCCACCAGCTGGAGGCTGGCTGTCCAAGCAGGACCCCGGCAGCCAAGTGGATGTGAGGATTGGCAGGGACCACTCTGCATGCCCAGATGTGCTCCCTGCCTGCTTTTAATTGCACCTAATGATCAGCAGAGGAGCTGAGAATCCCTGGCTCCCTCTTTCCTCCCTCCCTCCCTCCCTCCCTCCCTCCCTCCCTCCCTCCCTCTCTCCCTCCCTCCTTCCCTTCCTCCTTCCCTCCCCCTCTCCTTCCCTCCCTCTGCTTCTCCTTCCCTCCTTCCCTCCCTCCTTCCCTCCCCCCTCCCTCCCTCCTTCCCTCCCCCCCCTCCTTCCCTCCTTCCCTCCTTCCCTCCTTCCCTCCCTCCCTCCTTTCCTCCCTCTCTCCTCCATACATGGGGCGAGGGGCAGGTGGAGGCATCGGCCTTCCCAGAAGTCAGCCTAATCCCTCTGCCTGTCTTGGGAAAGCTCTTAATGGGGATGGCTCTAAAGGATGGTGACAGGGCGGGCTTCTCTGCCCCTGCAAGGACTTTCAGAGACGCCCCGCCCTCAAGAAGCCAGGCCCCACGTCCAGCTGCCAAGGCTCTGGGCTCCGGGAAAGAGGAACCCGGGAGCCAGTCCTGGGAAGGGAAAGCCCCTGGGAGAAGGAAAAGCGGTGACACTCAGCGCTTCCTCATTGCCCTGCGATGGGCCACCTCCTCTCCGGCCTCCCCACCTGTGTTCCTGTCCTTCCTCCTCCTGGGGATTCTCTCCGCTGCTGGCCGCCTGGTCCACCCGCCCATCCCCAGGGGCTGGCTCAGTGCCCCTCAGAAACCCCCAGCTCCTGCTCCAGCCCAGTGAGCGTGTTCCCTTTGAAGCCTCCGTGGCCGGCACACAGAGGTTGCTCAGTAGACCTTCCTTTGTTAGAGTTTGCCAGGCACCTAGTGTATGTCGCTGTCTTTGGCTGCCCCCCCTCCCCCCCCCCACTCATATAAGGGTTTTAACACTAGCAGCAGATTCGGGAAGCGATCCCATGAAGCTCTGGGCAGGGAGGGGGAAGTGAGGCAGGGAAAGGAAGGAAGCTCATAAAATGAGTGTTATGTCCACAGGTGCCTGCCGTGGGCACCGGGCTGGGTC
Organism: Nyctalus aviator; assembly: GCA_036971965.1. Classification (NCBI taxonomy): domain Eukaryota; kingdom Metazoa; phylum Chordata; class Mammalia; order Chiroptera; family Vespertilionidae; genus Nyctalus; species Nyctalus aviator. The sequence goes on along the minus strand of CM072925.1, from coordinate 75,693,558 downwards.
ATGCTGGGAGACTGTGGAGACCACTCGCTTGAAGTTACCGCCCACGGGGCAAGGATGCTGGGGCATTATCCCCCCAGCCCAGCAGCCACTGGTTGAGGGATCCTGGGGAAGGGTTGGGTTGTGCCAACTCGCAGCACTCCTGCCCTGCCTTGCACTCAAGAGGGCTCACAATGCCCAAATGGAGAGTGCTGAGAGGACATGGGTGAGTATGTGGGTGTCTGCGTGTGCTGGGATCTGGGGATACAAGAGGAGTAGCGACCCTCTGCCCTGGGGCCCTCGCAGGGGAGCAAGGGCGGAACACATCATTTCAGGGCCATGAGGTCGATGCCAGAATGGAGGCCTCTGTGCGGGGCTGTGGGAGCTCAGAGGTGGGACGCGTGGCCAGCCTGAGACTCAGGAACGCTTTCCTGGAGAAGAGCAGGGGTCCTGAAGGAGGAGTGGGTGTCAGGGCGGAGAGCAAAGGCAGGGCACCGCACGGGGAGGGGAGAACACGGGCAAAGACGTGACGTGCGGGTGGGGGGAGCCCCTGAGCCCGAGTCAGCTGACGGGGCCAGCTCTGCCACCGTCTCTACCTCAGCAGCAGGGTCAGCTCAAGTTCAAACTAATTTTGAGATAGCAACTAATCTTAACATTAACCTGGGAGGACCGGCTGGTGTTGAATTTGCAAACACAAGAAGATTTGCTCATTGAGTGAGCTTAGTGAGAAATGTGTCACCCACAGTCTGTAAGTGGTCTCCAGAATGGGGTGGGCGAGACTGTCCACCATTATTTGGGAGGGCATTGAAACTCTATTTGTATTTTATTTTCTCCCCCATCCTATTAAAACATCTATTTTTGTGTGTATTTTAAAATAATGCACATAATTTGTTAGTATGGCAGGGCATATTCATTATAAATAAATACATATCCATACATTAGGCACACAGCTTAGACTCTTTATTAATGGAGGCATGTGATCAAAAGAGTCTGGAGCCTGCTGAGGTGCATGATGGCGGGGGCCTGCTTGGGATGTGGCTCAGGAAGGTGGCTCAGACATTCAGTTTGGCCTCTCGGATGGCAGCCCTGGTCCCTTGTCAATGTCACTGTGAACATGGGCCCTTTGAGGGCTGGACTTGGGGGAGAGGTTGTCGTTTGTGGCTGCAGAATAGGCATTTCCCTTCTAGAGCCAACTCACTCACCCAGGGCTTATGCCCTCTTTGGTGGAAGGCCGCTTGGTTTGGAGCTGTCTCCTCGGTAACAAGGTCCAGGCCATCACTTGCTGTCTCTGTTCCTAGGCCCCCTCCTTTGGGCCAGAGGTTTCCAGGCCTCGCCCAGGCCTCGCCCAGGCCCCGTGTGCTCACTCCGGCTTTCTGGTTGACTTACAGCCTCTCCGGCCACACTCCTGCCACCCCTGTGTCCCCGCTACATTCAGTCACTAATGACCTTAGTCATCTTTCCATCCGTGCTTGTGAGCTAATGGGCAAGGCAAACAGAAATCTCAGCAAATGTGGAAATTTCCTGCTGACGAGGCTGCAGACCGTGCCTAGGTTTGGGGGGATTAGCACTTCCTCTGTGAGGCTGCAGGGATGGACCCCAATGGCGAACAGTTCCCATTGTTTAATCAGGAGGCGGTGGGCAGCGTTCCTAGTCGGCCCCCTGTCCCCACACCGGAGGTTCATCTTATCAAACGTGAACCAAAGCTTGGCTCAGCGCCGGGGGCTGGGAGGGGCGTTACTCAGGCCTGGGCTGTCTCCGGGTGGGACTCCCAGCTCTGGGCCCCGAGGATGCCCAGCTGGCCCCGGGGCTGAATGGGAGGATGAGGCCTGTGCTGCTCGCTCCCTCCTCCCTGTTAATAATTACCCCTGGGGAGGGCCAGGCCCCAGAAGATATTACTAATGAGCCTGCTAACTCCCAGCTGGACCCTTTCCTCCTCACCTGCTGGGAAAACGAGATCTGCCCACGGAATTATTTAACCCCCTTTGGGCGGGAGCTCCTTGAGGACTGTCTCCCTGAGTCCCGGAACCATCTCCATTACCAACACTAGACCTCTGTACCTGTTGTCGAATTTGGAATTCCGGCCTTGAATGGGTCTATCCACACCCTGGAAGGCTACACTGCCCAGTACTGGCTACACAGAGCTGTCCAATAGAATAGATGCCGGAAATGGCTAGACCTGCGCCATGGAAGGCAGCAGCCACTAGCCACATGTGGCTACCGAGCACTCACACTGGGCATCGGAGTTACCATATTCATAAGCCCTGATTTAAACTTAATTTAAAATTAAATAGCCACACGGGGCTAGTGGCTACCAGAAGCCTCAGCACAGGTCTATAACGTTTCACGAGGGGAGCAGGAATAGGCGGCAAGCACATTTATGCCAAGCAGCCCTTGCAAGTGCCATGCCGCTGGCCAGAGTCCATGTCCTCACTCAGAAGGGGCCTGAGCTCGTTTTCCTTGGAGATGGCTCCAGAGAGGCTGGATGGGTTTTCTCCCCCATTTCCATTCCCCCCCCACATCTCATCCTCCAAGCAGCCAAGGGGCCGGAGGAGCCGGGAACCAGCCAAAAAACACCTGTTCTTAATGAGGGTCTCCGGGAGCCGGGCAGCCCTCCCTCCACAGGGCATGGGCTGTTTCTGCCTGAATGAGGGAGATTTATGGAAAATCCCCTCACACAACAGGCAGATTTTCCAAGCCTCATTGGCCGCTCTGGTGTGAGCCTTCATTAAGGGGGAATGGTGGTGGTGGTGGGGGTGGCAATGGAGGAGGTGGGGGCGAGGCTGTGGGTGCATCAACACTGGGAACCCCATCCTACCCTGGCCCCACCCCTTCCCAGGAGAGGGGTCCCACTCTCCCTCCTTTTAACAAGAAAAGGGCCCTCACATCCAGCGAAGGCTGACTCAGCCTCCGAGGAGCATCTTGCTTGCATTTTGAAGTTTCCCAGAAGCGACCTTCTGTGGTTGTGCTTTCGTTGCCCAAGCCTTGTCACGCACAGCCTGGAAGGTCTCCCTTACGATGACCCGCTTTCACCCTCCTCAGCCGATGCAGTAGGATTTCTTTCCCCTTTATAGTTAGGATGACATTTCCAAGTGGCAAGGTCAAGTGTGTGATTTCCCAATAAAAAAAACCTTGAGCAAAGGGAGAAATCAGTCTGCTGGAGGGGAGAGACCCTAGGAATTCCCAGGCCCATCTGCCTCACGGTGCAATCAGAGAGGCTGTACCCAACCTCCTCTCCCCCCCCCCCCCCCACTTGGGTAGGGACAGTTGAAGGCTCCGGCCCAGTGCCTGTCTGTGTACCCACTGCATCTGATGAGCTCGCACACCCACAGAAACACCCAAGGACCCTCCCTGAGGAGAGAGCGATGCTCACTCTAGCGGAATGGGTTTCTAGTGCAGGGGAGGGTGCTCAAACCACTGAGCCACACCAGCCGGGGCAGGAAGGGATCTCTAACGGTGAAATAGGACATCTGATGTCACACATGCTTTTTTTTTTTCCTTCAGGAGAGTTCTCGCTCAGTTTGGCAGAGAGCAGTGGAAGTCTTAAATGTGCCTTTCAGGGTGGCGTGGCTGGGAGGAGAGAGCGGTGAGGCACCCCAGGCATGAACAGCCGGGCAAAGGCTCCGGAAACCACAAGCGGGATCCTGGAGGGGCCTCCTCCGCATAGGGGGCAGGAGACATCCTTCGTAGAAAAGCAGAGAACAGCCAGTTCCCCGGGATGGTGATGTGTCCAAGTCCTGAGGGGTGACCCGCCTTGCGGGGGGAACTGGCTGAAGCAGGAGGTGTTTATGGATTCTCCTCTCCTGGGGGCAGCCGGAGCAGCCAAGTTTACGGTTGCTCAGAACTCTATAAACACACTGGGCGAATGTGTGCGTATCCGAGTGTGTGTGTGTGTGTGTAGGCGAGCGTCCCTGCCACCTGACCTTCACCCCCTGGACGTGCTGGCTCCGGCCTCCCGCACCCGGGGCGGATGCTTCAGCTGGGTGGCTGTGGGCTCTCTTTGAGGACCTGGGGACGCTTTCTGGAGGGGTCAGTGAGCCTGGGCAGCATGGGACCCCGTGGGCCCTTTAGACTGTCCGGGAAGGCAAGGTCGCAGGGAGATCCTGGAGAATGGCTGCGGGGCGGGGGAAGGCATCCCAGCTCGGACAGTGTGTGTGGCCGTGTGTTTGATCTGGCAGGGGGAAGGGTGAGCCTTGGTCAGAGAGGAGAGAAGGCAGGAAGCAGGAGGGTGGGCTGGAGGTTTCTAGCCTTGGGGCAGCTTGACACGGAGCCTGCCCGTTCACAGAGGAGCAGGGGAGACCTTTTGGGATACACAGAGGTTTTTACTGGTGTTGTGACTGGGTTGCCGGAGGTCTCCACATGCTGACCGGCGCCAAACGCATGTGGGACAGTAGCCAGTGTTAGGGACAGATTGTGGTCTCATTTAGGGGTCAGTGGTGGTCAGGGTGAGAGGTCAACTGTGGGCAGGGTGGAACAAGCTTATGGTCGAAATAAAGGTCAGTCTTGGTTATGACTGGCTGAGGGTCAGTGGCCAGGGCGAGGGGTCAGATACTGACTGGGAACTGTTTTCTTTGGGTTAAGCTAACAGCTCTGGAAGATGCTGACCTTGTCTCAGAGGCCGGAGCATGCGTTTGAGAATTCCAGAGACGTGGGTTTTAGTCCTGCTCCTGCTAACGTAGGAGCCTGGCTACTGGGCAAGTGGCCTCACTTCTCTGAGCTTCAGTCTTGCCTCTGTAGGAAAGCACAGGTACCTCTCTGATTGCGCGTTGCTTTATGGCGCTCCACAGATACGGTATTTTTTACAAATTGAATGCAAGACTCAACCGCCAGCAAAGATTACAAATTGCTTTATTGCGTGACTTGATTTATTGCGGTGGTCTGGAACCAAACCTGCAATGTCTCTGTGGTATGCCAGTAACAATACAAACCTGCTTCGTGTTAGAGCTCTTTGTGACTGCACATCCCGGTATGAAATACTAGAGGCCCTGTGCATGGATTTGTGCACCTGTGGGGTCCCTCGGCCTGGCCTGTGTCCTTTCACAATCTGGGACTCCTTGGAAGATGTCAGACTGCTGGTTTTGGCCCAGTCCCCACAGCCAGGCCGAGGGGCTCTACCAGTGCATGAATCTGCCCTTTCCTCTGAGATTCATCAGTCTGTTCCATGTTTCCATGCCTGTGCATTGAGTGTATGCCCCCTGGTGGTCAGTGCGCACTATAGCTACCGGTCAAACGGTCAATGACCGTTTAACTGTTCAACTGTTTGACCGGTAGTTATATATATATATATATTAGTGGATGAGCTAAATAATCATTTAATCATTCATAGTGCCACAGCCTATATCCCTTGGCCCGACTGGCCTGTAGGAAACTCCTCAGTGTCTGGGAGTTGGCTGGCGGCAGTGGTTAAAGTAGTGATCCCCAAATGTAGCCCGCTGATTGGAACCATCTAAACACCGAAGCCTAGCTCTCCCGCCAGCCCCCCTCCTCCACATTCTGAATTAATTGATATACAGATGGCCTGGGTACCAGGAGTTTGAAAAGCTCCTCAGGTGATTCTGATGTGCAACCAAGTTTAGAAATTCCTGCCAAAAAGCCCGTACTAATTACGAACTATAGAGCACGAGTCTTTGTGCAGCCATCTAACCTAAAACCTCCAGCTCCAGGCTCCATCTCTGTGTGGTCTACAGGAGATGAGGCAAGAGCAACAAGAGGCTCAGGAAGAACTTTCTTAACTCCTCCACACCTCTGTGTCTTCATCTGTAAAAGGGGGTTAAAGTTAGACTTACCTCATAAGGTTGTTTGTGGGGTTCCATCAGAATAAAACATATTGGGAGTCATAACAATTGGCACCGGCCAACCAAGAGAGGTTGGCTCCATGTTGGGGATGTGGGTGGAAAAAAGTTGAGTCCCTGGAATCTCGCCTCAGATCTCTCTTCACCAGAAATTCCCATTGACAGTCTGAAGGCGGGAGGGGGGGGGGAAGGGGGGGGAAGAGGTGGGGGACCCGGAAGCTCTTGGCCCCGAGCAGGATCTTTGGGGTATCATCTTTTGTTTTAAGTATTGTTCCCCTAAGCACACCCACATCAGTTTGACCAAGTGTTTCATTTGGGGTTTCCGAAAATGCCATCCCCACTATAACCTGTAGGGTGGGTGGGGGATGGGAAGGTGGCACGTCTGCCCCTTCTCGCTCTTTGTGAGGGCGGGGCGTTAGGGAGGTTCTGGAAACTTCAGCTCAGGCTTGGAAGCAACTCCTGGCCAGGCTTCCCGTGTCTCGGCCTCAAGGAAAAGTGGAGTTTCTCTGGTGGCCTGTGTGTCTTTAAGACTTGGAGAAGGAATAGTTGGGGGTGGGGGACCTGCAGGAAAAATTCCAACCAGTAGGCTCCTTTGAAATGGAAGTGACATCTAGTGGTTTGAAAATGAACTGCCAAGCCGGCCCCCCAGGCCCAGGCTGTCCCTTGGGGTCCCTTCACTAGCCCTCAGCCCTTCTCCTCCGGGGCCACCACCCAGGTAGAGGGGCCTACAGCCTCAACAATAGGCTCTCGGTGGTAAGGTGGCTTCCCTGGTCCTAAACCAGGCGGGAATCCCTACCCAGACCTGGGCCTCTACCCCGTGCTGGGAGAGGCCGGGCCTGGGCAGGCAGGAGAGGCCCAGAAGTGTGTCCCTTCCCCGGTCCGTCAGGGCCATGGTGTGGGGTCCCCAGGTGAGCTGGGCTCCTTGGCCTCCTGTCCCTTGATTCTGAGGAACGCTGTCCTGGTTGCGGCCCCAGAGAAGTCCTGTGCAGGCCACAGTGCTGAATCATCAAAAACCTGCAGCCGCAGCTCTTATGCAATGGCCGGCCGGATGCCTGGTGTCAGCTACAGGCCCTCGGCAAAGTGCCTTGGGGGCATGGCACCCAGACTCGGGGTGTGTGAAATGGAGGCCTGCAGAGAACTGTGGCCGTGGAACCAAAGTAGATGGTGGGAGGAGGGAGACAGAAAATCAACTGCTCTTCAAGGTCCTTGACTTGAGGATCCCAAGACTGAGTGGGGCCACAGCCCTATCCTCAGGGAGCCCCAGTCTGAGGGAGACTCGGCCCTGTCCTCACGGAGACCCCAGGTGCAGCTGGGGGCAGGAAAGACTGATGTACACATGAAACAGACCGATGACCCTTCCAAGCACCAGAGAAATCAGGGCGGGTTCCACAGGACAGCAGAGCCCCGGGGCTGGGCTGGGAAGGGACCCGTTGTAGACTGGGATTAAGTAACAAGTGCTCAGGGGAGGCAATGCCCTTCAGGGGGGCAGGGAACCATCCTGCCCCCTCTCTGAGTTACCCCCTGTCCTTCCCTCCTCCCCCGTCTCTGGCTCACGGGGTAAGTAAGGGACCTCGGTCCACCTCAGGTACCGAGACCAGCACCTGGGTGGGTCACACAAGAGACTCGGAAGGACTGGGAGGGCCTGAGGCCGTTGCCTGGACACCAGGCCCACCTCCGTTTCATCCTTATCCCGTGGAGAAAACCTCCTGGGAGGCTCAGCCCTGTGGCCTGTGTCAACCCTGCCTGTCCTGCCCCATCCCCTGAGTGAAACACGGCTGCTTCTGGCTTTAGCTCTATGGTTCTAGAAGCTTCCTTAGGCCCCTTCTCCAAAACCCTAGGCCCAGGCACACCCTGCTGGGTGAGGAAGTGTCTGTCTGAGGGAATGAGAGTTCAAGATCAGCGGTCAACTCCCTCCCGAGAGACGCGAACACCTGGCATCGTATGCTCCCCGAGCATCAGAAAACACTTGTCTGACTGAGTCTTGCTGCTTTTCATTTCAGCGAGGAACCAGACAGCCATGGCAGAAACAGTTTCAAGCACAGGAACAATGAGTGAACCTGGGTAAGAGATGTAGGCAGTTCTATCTTACGCATGCGACTTCTCTGTAAGTTTAAAATTACGTCAAAGCAAAATAAAAATTTAAAATATAAGTTCCAGCAGCAATGTCTCATTGTTTCCCTTCAGCTACTTCTTAGCTCCCTTTTTCGGTGGCTCCCGGGCTACCGGCTCCCCCGTGCGTCCTTCCAAAGGCGGCCGGAAGCATGTACAGCACGCTGCTCCACACAGGGCCACTTCCCTCAGTGCATCTGGAAACCATTTGTCCTGGGCGCACACAGAGCCGTCTTGCCTTTCTTTCTTTCTTTCTTTCTTTCTTTCTTTCTTTCTTTCTTTCTTTCTTTCTTTCTTTCTTTCTTTCTTTCTTTCTTCCTTCCTTCCTTCCTTCCTTCCTTCCTTCCTTCCTTCCTTCCTTCCTTTCTCTCTCTCTCTCTCTCTCTCTCTCTCTCTCTCTCTCTCTCTCTTTCCCTCTCTCCCTCCCTCCCTCCCTCCCTCTCTCTCTCTCTCTCTCTCTCTCTCTCTCTCTCTCTCTCTCTCTCTCTCTCTTTTTTTTAGGGCTCCAGGGTCTCCCAGTGACCAGGTGATTCAAATGTTCATTTGGGAGCTAATGCACCTTGAAATGATCGAGCGCAGAGACGTTGGAGACACCATGCCGGGGTTGCGATCCCTGCTCCACGATAGGCCAGTGGTTTGGTGCTGAGGCAGTCACTTCGCCTCTCAGTGACTCAGTCTCCTCATTTGTGGACCAGGATGAAGAGTGGCACCTTCCCCAGAGTGTCCCAGGTGGATTATTAAATGAGATAATACTTGTCAAGGGTATGCAGTAAGCACTCAATAAATGTTAGCCACTCCTCCCAAGATAATTTTGCCAGACGCCCTCCCCCACTTGAGAGAGTGGGGGCAGTTTCCAGGCCTTTATTATTATAAACAATGATGCAGACGAATATCCTTGTCCACGCGTCACTTGGTACGCGGGGGAGTGTGTCCGCAGGAAAAATGCCAGGGAGTGGAGCTGCTGGGTCAAAGGCCATGTGCATTTTTAATTTCGAAAGACGCTGCCAGGTTGTCCTGCGCGGAGGTAGGCCCCGGAGTGCCGCCACTAGCTGTGTTGGAGCCTGCTTCTCCACACCCTGCCAGCACAGTTGTGTTTCCCTTGAACACAGCGTTTCTTCACTGCAGCTGGGCACAGAACCTGCGTGAGCTTCTGAGGGGACCGCTTAAGCCCCTTCCCACCTCCCTCCCTGGGTCTCCCAGGCTATTCGCTCGGAGAAGGCGGCCCACCAACAGGGCCAAATGGTCTGTGCCAGCAAGAGTCTCCTAAAGTGGACTGCTAGGGCCCATATATAGTTCATTCATTGTACACATTTTTTAAATTAAACATTATGGTGCTCATAACAAGTCTATGCATTGTTCATGGCTGCTTTTTCTGGATCTGTTGGCACAATAAGACTGTTGGTTAAGTCTGGTAATACTTTAGAACAGGGGTGGGGGATGTCTGGCCCACGGGCCGCATAAGGCCCCTGAATTCATTTGGTCTGGCCCAGCCAAGGCAACCGCAGATGGGACTCGGAATTCAACAAATCTAGGAGGTGCTTTTTTCAAAGCAACTCTAAATTTATATTAAGTGAATTATATTAAGCAAATGATGTTATAAATATCCAAATGACCCTACCCCTCCTTTAAAATGTGCTTATTGTCACCATTTCACCTGAGCCAGGGATTTATAATTTCGGACCCCCTCCCCACCTTTTTAAATCCTCACCCAGGAGGATAATTTTCCCATTGACTTTTAGAGAGAGTGGAAGGGAGGAGAGAGAGAAGCATTAATGTGAGAGAAACACATTGATTGCTTGCCTCTGGCACATGCACCAACTGGGGCCGGGGATCGAACCTGCAACCGAGGTATGTTCCCTTGACCAGGAATCGAATCCCAACTCTCCAGTGGGCAGGACGCCTCCGTAACTACCGGGAACACCAGCCAGGGCTCAGATCCCATTTTAAACGTTTGATCACACATATGAAGGCACACAGACAATGCCAGCACACAGTTAGCTGTGATAGTGGGGAAGCCCAGCTGGTGTACTTAGAATTAGACCTCCTGCTACGGATACCGTGATCAGCCAGCCCCTCGCCCTTTTCTTCATGGGAAATTGGAGTTGATGATCAAGAAAAAAGAAAGACAGAGCCCGCATTGAGAGAGCTGTCATCGGAACACCGAACCCTCACCAACAGAAGCCATGGCTAAAGCAAAAGGCATTCCTACCGAGTTGATTTCAGGGGATTTTTATTAAAGCCCGTTAGACAGTTATGGAGAGGCAGTCGCTCCTTTGAAGGCAGCGGGCAGCTCTGGGCAGGCGAGCAGGCCTGCAAGGTCTCGCCGAGTCTTCCTGCTCCCCCACAGCTGCACGTCTCTTGATCTCACACAGGCCCAGGCTGGAACGTGCCCTCATGATTTACTCTGATGTAGGGTGGCATGCCAAACTTTCTAGGACTTTCGTGGGCTGTCCGGGTTAGCCTGGCGGCATCAAAGCCTCTGACGCCTCTTCCTCTCCAGTGACCTTGCCAGTCTGACAAATGCCAAGGACTTTGCCTGTGCTAGATCCGGTGTGGAGACCATCCCGGGCTGCTCCGAGAGGCCGGAGCACTCTGCCTTCGTCTCCAGAAGCCCCTCAGGGGTCAGGTTTAAGGTGAGGGCCTCCTTGAGTGAAGGTCACATCGTTTCCTTTTATTTCTGATTGTTTAGTAAACTTTATTTTTATCTAATCTAAGCACACATGCAGAAACATGCACGATCACAAGTCTATCGTTTGATAAATTTTTTACATGCAATTTGTGAGTTTTACAGGAACTAATCGTCCAGATAAAGACAGAGCGTGCCAGCTTCCCCCAACCCCTGCCCCGTGACCCGCCAGTTGCCACCGTCACGAAAGGCAGGCACGCTTCTGCCTTCCGTCTTGACAGTGAGTATTGCCTAATTGGGAACGTTATATGAGTGGAATCACATCACATGAACGCCACTGTGTCTGGTTCCTTTTGCTCAACGTGGTGAGATTCACATGCTGTGGGAGTGGTTCATTCATTCTCATTGCTGTGTAATTCATTCCACTGATCATCGTTCGGCTGTTTCCAGGGGAGAGCTCTGGTGGATAATCTGCTGTAAATATTGCCATCTATGCCTGTGGTATAACATTTCTGTTATATACCGAGGAGAAAATGTGTCATGGGTAGACATTGGCAGTTTTCCGCAGGGGTGGTATCAGTTTCTGCTCCCAGCAGCAATACAGGAGAGTTTCAGTTTCTCCACATCCTCACCAACACCACTGTCAGTGGGTTTATTTCACCATTTTGGTGGTCAGAATGACCTTTCTAAACTATATATCCTTTGATCACTTTCTACGTAGAGATTAAAAAAATTCCCCCCAAATTTTATTGGAAAACTTTCAAAGATAGAAAAAAGCTGAAAATATTGTACAGTAAGCATCCATATGTGACACAATCACATGCTCTAATATGTAATCAATATTTTATCATTTTTTTCACAATGATAAAATCTAATCATCTATCCATCCATCCATCCATCAACTATCTTTTCTTAACTGCCGTGCTTCTGTACAAAGGTCTAAACTACATACCATCCCATTCACCCATTTTAAGTATTTATTTAATGAGTTAAGTAAACTTAGATAGTGGTGCAACCACCATCAGCAACGTCCAGGTTTGGTACATTTCTGTCACTGACAAAGTTCTCCTGTGTCATCTGCAGCCAGTCCCAATGCTGGCTCCCAATCTTAAGCAATTGCTGATCCATTTGCTTTCTCTCTATATAATCTTTCCTTATAGACAGAATCATGTAGTGGCTTCTGTCTGGCTTCTCTCATTGAGCTTAAAGCTTTTGAGATTCAACCATGTTGTAGCATGTATCAGTCCTTTTTTTTGCTGAGTAGTATTCCAATGTGTGGATATACCACAGTTTGTTTATCCATTCTGTGCATTGTTCCAATCAAGTTATTTATTTATTTATTTTTAAGTATATATATTTTTACTGATTTCAGAGAGGAAGGGAGAGAGAGAGAGAAACATCAATGATGAGTACTAACTGGTTTGGCTCAGTGACTAAGGTGTCAGCCCTGGACGCTGAAGGGTCTCAGGTTTGATTCTAGTCAAGAGTACATGCCTGGGTTGCAGGCTCGATTCCCAGTAAGGGGTGTGCAGGAGCCGATCAAATATTCTCTCTCATCATTGATGTTTCTATCTCTCTCTCCCTCTTCCTTCTTCTCTGAAATTAATAGAAAATATGTTTTTAAAAAAGACAGATTAATGATGAGAGAAAATCATTGATTACCTGCCTCCTACACTCTCCAATTGGAGACTGAGCTTGCAACCTGGCATGTGCTCTGACCAGGAATTGAACCATGACCTCCTGGTTCATAAGTCAACACTCAACCACTGAGCCATGCCAGCTGGGCCCAATCAGGCTTTAATGACAGGATCAGCCTGTCATAAGATCTTTCTCATGCATAGAGTGGTCTCTTTACGGGAAGAAGAGAAGGTAGAGCGGCAGAGACAGAGACAGAGACAAAGAGAGTTACAGACAGAGAAGACAGCATTCGTGAGCCTCCTCTCCTTTGGGAAACTTCAGACTCCCTTGTTCTCAGCCATCTCAATCTCTGAACTCTGCAAACCTGGCCAACCTCGCTCGCCTGGTGCTCACAGCTCCTTGTCCTGGCTTGGTGTTTGTCTCATGGGTGACTGTCTCATTCAGTCCTCTAAGGTTAACAGAGAGTCAGTACAATGTGGGACTCGGTTCAGGACTTGGGAAGAGTGGCCTTTGTTATTCATTTCCCCTACAGCCTGATGAGAATCATGGCTTTTGTGTGTCTTCACTGTAGCTCCGAGGCCTGGTACAGTTCCGGGCATCCAGGAAGGGAGGAGGAGGAAGGATGGTGGGCAGGGCAGTGGGTTGGGGGCTTTGGGCAGTCGAGGCCGGAGCACCCCCATTTCAGCTCTCTGGGGAGGTCCCGATGAGACCAAGGGCCCTGGGCTGGCTCTAGGAAGTCCCTAGACCTTGGTGCCAAACCACAGCTGGGAATGCCAGCATCACTAACGAGTTCAGTGTGAGCCCAGGGAACAGGGAACGGGAAGGCTGCTCCTGCCACAGAGGCCAAGGCAACCGTGGGAGGCTGCTGAGACCCCAGCCAGTGAGAAGCCTAAACAGCCGCCAGACACGCTTCTTCCCCCACCCCCTCTCAGCCCACAATTCCAATATTCCTGTGTCCTTGCAGACCATCCTTCCCACAGGCTTCCCGGAGGGGTGCTGAGGGTGTGGGCACCCAGGCATTGCCAAGGATGTCCTCCCTGCTTTCTTTCTCACACGAAAATGATGTCCTGGAACCTGGACGTGCTTTAAGGGCTCCACTGGAGGGTTTCTGCTCTCCAATGCGGTGGTTCTCAAACTCAGGAGATGCACACTCAAGTGCAAAAATCAGAATGACTGGCTCCGTACCCCTGGGCTGGGGCCCGGGCATTCTTCATGGCTGACTAGTTCCCAGGGGACCCTCACGCTGTGGGGCTGTGGACCGCTCTTTGAGAACCACTGCTCTAAAGCTGTGGCCTGTCCTCCGAGGGCTCAGCCGCCTCCTCCTGTGTGGCGGGAGTGGGGAGGGGAGGCAGGGAGAGGCCTCCGCTTTCTTCTCTGCCTGCACACGTTTGTTCCTAGAAACATCGGGATCTTAATGACCATGTCAGGGACAGTAGGGAGTTCACACTCACGTTGCCCTGGCCAAAGGGCATGGCACAAGTCTTACAGTCATACAATGTCTTGTCTCCAACATGACATAAACATAAAAAGAGATCAAAGCTGGAGAGTGTCTGAGCATAAAAATAAGTGGTTTCATAAAAGAACCATCAGAACCTATTATTCCGCTTTAATTGCAGTGTCAGTAATAAACTTAATTTTGATTTTGGAAATGACCCATGTGAAAAGAACTCTTAAAATTCCATGTTGTCAGACGAGATAGCGAGGGCAGTTTTTTTTCCTTCTTCTGGCATTGTTCTAGAATGGTTATTCAGATCCAGCCCAATCTGACGGCCAAGCTGGGCCCGAAAAGGGTCCTTAACACTTTCAACCCTCCAACCAAGCCTACGAGGCAGCTATTCTCATTCCCATTTTACATATGAGGAAACTGAGGCACACCATGAAATGGCAGATCCTGAATCCCAACACAAGTCTTTTAAAAATATATATTTTATTGATTTTTTTATAGAGAGGAAGGGAGAGGGATAGAGAGTTAGAAACAGTGATGAGAGAGAATCATCGATCAGCTGCCTCTTGCATACCTCCTACTGGGGATGTGCCCGAAACCAAGGCACATGCCCTTGACCGGAATCAAACCAGGGACCTTCAATTTGAAGGCCGACGCTCTATCCACTAAGCCAAACCGGTTTTGGCACAAGTCCTTTTTTAAAATTCCAATTCGGACTTTGGGCCCCAAAGTGAGATTTTTGTTTTGTTTTTATCTATCATAGCTGAATATTAATTCAATATCCCCGGATAGTTTCCAGCCAAATTGCAAACACATTGGGCTGGATGAACCACATCCCTCCCCCCCCCCCCCCAACTGGCTCTGCGAGGAGAAATGAAAGAAAAACCGACTCCTCTCCAGGCTTATCTGAGCTTAAGACAGGTGAGATCGATCAGGGCGCTGAGCCACTGTGATCAGTTAATTATTCCTCAGCACCTGGGATGTGTGTTTGCACAAGCAGGTACGTTGCTTGGTGCCAGCTCAGAGGGATTGGAGATGGCACTGTGTCCAGCTGGGCCCCTTGGCCCACCCCGGGGCAGGTGGTTACTAAGTGAGGAAAGCGTCCACCTTCTGGGTGTCTGCAGAGGCCATGTGAGCGGGCCCCGTTGGAAGGGACACCAGTTAAGGAGCAGACAGCATGCTGCCGCCTCCTGGACCTGCTGGTGGGCCCCGGATTTGTGGTGTGGATAGGATTCTAGCCAAAGTCAGTCGCTCGCAAATAATTTAGATGGGGTGGGGGGCGTATTTAGACAGGGAGTGAGATGGATTATGGGTTAGATTGAGAACTCTCAGCTTCAGGGGGGGCGTGCTGCTGGGGCAGGGTGGGGATGAAGATGGAGGAGGAAGGTGATGGGGTTTTGATGGCTGGACATGACAGAGAGGGATGGTGAGGGTAGTGGTGGGGGACGGTGGTGGGGGAGACAGGATGGGAGAGGAAGGATGGTGATTAGGATGAAGGGCTGAGCAGCTCTGGAAGGTCCCGGGCAGGGGAGGGAAATGCTATCATGGTTTGGGGTGCTGGCGAGGGGGAGTGTGGCCTGGAGGAAGCATTGCTCTGGGTCACGTACTCCTGTTTCCACAGGCGCCGACCCGGGTATTTACCAAACCTGCTCCCGCAGCCCTGCTGGGAGGTCCCGCCTGGCTGAGCTTTAGCAAACCTGTTTCCCCGGGAGGCCCCCCTCCGCGCCACAGCAGCTGGTGCTGATGTCAGCAGGGGCGAAGCTGTAAGTCAGCACTCGTGCAGGTTGTGCTCGGCGCCAACATGAGAGAGGGCCCTGCCTGGCATGGCCTCCTCTGCCCCCACCCCAATGGGGAGGCAAGGCAAGGTCACCCGGGAGGCCCTGCCAGGTTCGCGGAGCAGGCGTGCAACCTTGGGCGGCCCGAGGCTCCAGCTCGGTACTGGAGAAGGCTGGACGGAAATCGGGAGGACCCTTAAGGTAAGGCGACCAGACGTCCCGCCTTTTAACAATTTGTGGGACGCGGGACAAATTGTTGAAAATCGGGATTGTCCCGCCAAAAGCGGGACGTCTGGTCACCTTACTTTAAGGGCCACTTGGTGCAATCCCAAGGAGAGAAAAGAGGGGTGGTATGATCCCCACTTCCCAGAAAAGGACTTGCAGACCTTGAGAGAAGAGTTGTGCCCAGGACCCCCTGAAGGCAGCGGCGGCACTAGGCTCAGAGGCTCAGCACCCCAGTCCCAGACTCTGGCTCTGAGCCCCAGACTCCAGTTGTGTGCACAGGTGGAGGGATGGGACTGTGGCTCAAGGGCCGGTGTCTCAGAGCCAGGCTGCCTCTCAGGTCTGCAGCTCACTTGGGGTGGGAGTGACTCTGTGAACAGGACTCTGGGTGGGGGAGGATGAAATGAGACGGGAGCTTCTCCCTAGGAGCGTTCCTTTTCTTCTCCCCACGTCCTTCGGCCCAGGTGGGAGGCTTGCATGTGCTTCAGTGTGTGTGTGCACTCACTGGAGAGAGAGATAGAGAGAGAGAGAGAGAGAGAGATAGAGAGAGAGAGAGAGAGAGAGAGAGAGAGAGAGAGAGAGAGAGAGAGAGAGAGATTCATAAATCCTGGCCAGGCAGCTGCAGCGAGAAGCCACAGTGTTTACTGATCCTGGGAGGCCCTAGAGATGGGAGCCTCTGGGATTGGCCTGGCATGGGGGTGGGGGCCTGGCATGGGAGGTGCTCTGAGACCCACCAGGCTGCTGCACACCCAGGAGGCTGCTGCCCTCGGAGCTGGCAGGGCAGGCCAGGGCTGGTGTCAGGATTGGGCAGCTCCTCCTAGGGCTTCGGTGTGAGGTTGTCCCCCAAGCCCAGGTGGGGAGGTATGTCCCGCTATCAGGAGTCGGTCCTGAGGAGGTCCCGTTGGGCATTTGTAGGGCAGGCGAGCCAGGGGTGTCTGACTGGAGGTTGGATATGATTCCAGCCAAAGTTGATCGCTCATCATAAATAATTTAGACAGGGAATGAGATTGATTATGGGTTAGATTGATACCTTTTGGCTTCAGGTGGGGAGTGCTGCTGGGGGAGGTGGGGATGAAGACGGAGGAGGAAGTAGAGGTTGATGGGGTTTGATGGTTGGAGATGACAGATGCGGGGTGGAAGTGTGGAAGCAGTCTGAAGGCCGCTGGGAAGCTGTCTGAGGGCCCCTTCTCTGCTCCAGCACTTCCCCAGGCTCCAGCGTATCTGTGAGGTCTCCATATCCGCCCATTGCAGGGGGTTAGAGAATGGGCTGGAGGTTAGGGGGTGGGGAGGAGAGGAAGCAGGGCTGGCCCCGAGGCCTCCAGAGAATTCTGCCCTCCTGTAGCCCAAGGTGACCCTGCCCCCTCCCCTTGCTCTAGGAAGCAGTCTGAACACAATCTGCTTATTTGTGCTAATTAACCATTTGCATGACAGGTCATCCTAGGAGCTTAGGGACCAAGAATGCAAATCCACTCTGCCCTGGATTTGGTGGCATCCACAGATACACTGGAGCCTGGGGAACTGGCTTCCCAGATGCCTGCAATTCCCCGGTTACAGCCACAGAGGCATTTTGTGCTCGAGTCCTGGAACGTCAAAGCTGAGGTCAGACCTTGATGTTCAACCATTTCACTTCGCACATAAGGAGGTGAGACTTGCTCATGATTCCAGTTAGTGACAGTGTAGGGTCAGAACCCCACCTCTGACTTAGTGTGCACGAAAGCACCCTTTTGATGAACATCCTTCGCACACACCCACCTGTCCTCCTGCAGCGCCTCCAGCTTTATTTTGTTCCATAACAGTACTTGCCATTCTATGTTTATGCTGTGTATCCTCTGCCTCCTCCGCCCACCAGAATGAAGCTCCCTGGGGACAAGAACCTGCCCTCCCCACTGTATTCATTGCCATACTGTCAGCATCTAGAATACATAGTTGCTCAGTAAGGCATGGTGGGATTCATTCATGCATTTGTTGGTTCATTCATTCGTTGGCCAGCTCTCTTCTTCATTCCAGACCCTGAAAACACGGATGTGTCGGGCCTGGCCCCAGTCCCACAGAGTGGGTGGCGAGAATGCAAATCCCCTCTTCGATGTGCAGATTTGGTGACATCGACAGAAACATGGGAGCTGGGGAATGGCTGGAGCAGATCAGGGTCTCATTTAGACATTAGGCCCTTTCTTCCAGGCCCCCTGCTGCCTGAGGGTGGGAGGGATGGCCTTGTCAGGACTGGGACTCCAGAAGGCCCCTTGGGGAACAAGGAGTTGGGGCTACCAGGTAAGAGTTCTCTCTGACACCCAGGTCACACTCCGGAGCAGAGGCAGGGGAGCCTCAAAGGCACAGAGGAGGCCAGAGATGTGAAAAGGTAGCTCGTGAGCAAAGGGAGGGGAGAAGGAATGGGAGTGGGTGCCTGGAGTGAGATCCTGGGAGGAGAGGCTGGATGGGGTGCTGTGGGGAGGAGGGGTTCGGGTCTGAGCACTGAGGGTCTAGTGCAGGGTGTGGGTGGGGTCGGGGGTGGGGACAGGTAGAGGAAGAAGGACCCTGACCTCTGTTGCTATTTGGGTGGCTGGAGAGTGGAGGCAGCGGGTGAGACAGAAGACCAGGCTCCAGCCCTGCAAGACATAAGGGCAGATGGGGAGGCATTGCACAAGCCCAAGGAAGAGCTTTGATTGGAGGCTCAGTTTTCTTATCTGAAAACTGGGAATGATGGCATGACCCTGGGGGTGGAGGGGAAGTGAGCCTCGTGTGAGATGATCTGTCTGAATGCCCCCAGCCCACTGCTGGACCCCAAACACATGCTGGCCTGTCCTAACCGCTTCTCTGCTCCCTGGGCAATGTCTCTGGGGTGTGCAGCTCTGGGGCTCTGCCCGGTGGAGGGGCCAGTCCCCACCCTCTGTGCTCCCCCAAGAGGTTGGTGCCCATAAGGTCACCTGGTTTCCTCTGTCCCAGTTGACCAGACTGGGTTCTGAGGGTGCTACGGGTTTCCTGGTCGGGACCCAGGCCTTTGCCACGGGGAACTGTGAGCAAGAGAGCAAGGGAGCCTGCAATAGTTTACGGCCAGGCCGAGGCAGACAGGCAGGAAGACACGGTCCCAGGAATGCGGGAGGAATGCCGGGGAGGCTTGCTCCTGTCTCCCACCGCTCAGCTCCCGGGGGAAGTGAGCAGGGCCCAGAGCATTTCTGGGGCCCGATGCTCTCCGGAGGGCTCCTGAGTGGGTGGGTGTGCATGTGAGGGGTGGCCAGTCCTTCTCCCCACAGGGACCATCTCCAAGGGGGCTGCTTGGACGGACCTCTCTGTCCCGCCCGCTCCCTCAGCCTGCCCTCGGACGCCCAGCAGCTCTGTGGATGCCTGTCTTCACTGCTGGGAGGGAAGGCGTTGGTTTTTAGCTTGAGCGGGGCCTCTGTGTCTTCCTTCAAACGGGGGCTCCCGGAGGTCAGGGTTTGTTTCCCCTTCACCTTGGCAATGCCTTAAGGCTGCAGTGGTCGGCAAACTCATTAGTCAACAGAGCCAAATGCCAACAGGACGATTGAAATTTCTTCTGAGAGCCAAATTTTTAAAACTTAAACTTCTTATAATGCCACTTCTTCAAAATGGACTCACCCAGGCCATGGTATTTTGTGGAAGAGCCACACTCAAGGGGCCAAAGAGCCGCATGTGGCTCACAAGCCGTGGTTTGCTGACCATTCCCTTAAGGACTGAGGCTGTGACACCACCTCACCCAAATGCTCCCCGGGCCGAGGTGGGTTGGCAGGGGAGAGAGGAACGACAGACGGTCCCCACCCCATTCCTTTAGACCCAGGACCGAGCCGCCACCTAACCTGCCCACCAAGGGGGAGCCAGCAGGGGCCAGTTGATTCTTGTGGATGGACCACACACCAACCCTTTGCTCCCAGCCCTGCACATGGACAGCTGAGGCCTCCACATATGTTATGTAGGGAGAGGCCAGGCCCTGGTCACCCACCGGGCCCTGCAAGGACCATACTTTGGGTTTGTCCCTCTGCTTGTAGCCTGGGGTCCCTGGGCAGGGTTGAGAGGGAGCAGGCCATAGCACGCCAGGCCCCTGTCCGCTAATGGTACCTGCACATTCCTGGCCCAGTATCTGGCCTTTCATCTTCCCTTTAATGTTTGGCTTTGTCCCCCTGAGCCAGGGCAGGGGTGGAGGCCGGACAGGCACCCAGGGGCAGCCAAGCGGGAGCAGTGGGAGGTGGAGTGCTGGCAGCTGGCCAAGGTCAGAAGTTTCCAGTGCCCTCAGTTTCCATCCATGCCCTCAGGCTCTGATAAGGAAGACACATGTTGCAAACACTCCTGCTGGTCAGATCCCCATCTCTCTGGTTTAGACATGGCTCTCTGGCCCCCATTGGTGCACCCCTTTTCAAGTCACCCATACACTCCTAGACCAGCCCCAGAGGGTCAGTGTGTGGTTGGAGTTGTGGGTAACAGGTACGTAAGTGGGGCCCTCTGTGGCTAGGATTGGGGGACTGAGATCATAGTTTAGGATCAAATTCTGAGCAGGGTTATGAGTGAGCCTGCTTTCTGAGTGAGGGGGATGAGACTTTGATTAGGTAGGATTAAGGGCCAGGCTGTACCCAGTATTGGGGATCAGTTTATACCTAGCCTGCATGATTGAGCGTTGACCTATGAACCAGGAGGTCACGGGTTTGATTCCCGGTTGAGGCAAATGCCTGGGTTGTGGGCTCGATCTCCAGTGTGGGGTGTGCAGGAGGCTGCTGATCATCATTGATGTTTCTATCTCTCTCTTGCTCTCCCTTCCTCTCTGAAATCAATTAAAAAATATATATATATTTTTAAAAAGAGTCCATCTAAACCCAGGACTAGGGGTAAGCATACACCCAGAAGTAGGGAGCCAGTCTGTATTCAAGATTAGAAATTAGTTTGCACCCAGGACCAGGACTCAGGCTATACCCAGAATTAGGGATTAGTCTGTATTTAGGATTAGGAGTCAGCCAGTACATGGATCAAAGATGAGGCTGTATCCAGGGATAGAGAAGTCTATACTCAGGGGTTAATGGGCCTCAAGGGGTAAGTGTATATTTTTCACTGGACTTAAACCTGTGACTCGGCCACAGAAGGTGACCCCGACCTGCTGGCCATAGAAAGCAGAGAATACAGTTTGCAATTTGGATGGGAGAGAGTTTGCTGACCCCCTGACTGCCACTCCGGGAGCCCCCGGCAGGAGCTACCAGGGAAAGGCGGGAGGCTCGTCACTCGCAGAGAACGTTCAGCCTGAGAAGTCACCGGGAGCACCCCAGGGGACCGAGCATGCTGCTCAGGCGAGGCCCAGTGAGTGGCTCAAAGACAACATTGCCCCATGCCACGCCAGGAGGAACGCCGGGCAGCTCCACAGATGGCACTTTTGTTGACACGGCACCTCTTGAAACTCATTCACGGGGAGCTCATTCTGCAAACATTTCCTGAATGCCTCCCATGCCTCAGGCCAGAGGTTCTCAGCCTGAGTGCACAGGAGGATCAACCAAGAACCTTGTGAAAAGACTGATTCCCGGGCCCCGCCCCAGGGACTCGGGAGCAGAAAGGGGGCTGCCCAGGCATCTGTACCATCAATACAGTCCGGGGGGGCGGGGAGGGAGGTCTGCTGCCATGGCATTAAGTCCATACTTTTGGGTGAGTTCAGCGAGCAGGGGGGGCGCGAGGATCTCTAGCAGCAAAGGGTGTGTGCTGCTTTTCGGAGAAGAGCCCAGAAGGCCCTTGAGGAGGCAACAGTCAGGCTCTCTCTTACTTCGGACCAGCAGAAAGCTAAAATTGTACTTGATGATGCAAGAATCGCGTCAAACGTAGCTGTGTGACCATCCTAAAGCATTTTCATGTATTTGGCAAGGTAGGGGAATCCAGGCAGGCCCGCAGGCAGGCCCAGGGGGCTATTCATACACAAGAGTAACTCAAGGCAGAATGAACAGAGCAAGGCAGAATGAATGCATTAAATGAGGCAAAATAAAAGAATGTCTGTAAAAATGCTGTGTTGCTTCATTGAGAAGGAGGGGGAAGAATGCGTAACAGTCATTAGATGATTAGTAACTTCGTCTATAAACAATTGTCTGGAAGCACAGTGCTCAAACGAGGCAGCCTCCCCTCTGCGTAGTTGCCCAGCCAAGAACTTGCCTGAAGTTGGTAAATGGAAACACCAGCACAGAGCGTGTCTTCATTTTACAAACACGAAAGTACAATATGGACGACACGTTTGCAGTCATTTCTCTCTCCCCACCTGCCCCTTGGTCAAGGATCCTGCTGCCACTTGCAGTAGCATGGATGCATTTGAGTGTATCATGACAAGGGAAGCAAGTCAGACAAAAAAGGACCGGTCCCTTGTGATTGCACTCCCAGGTGGGCTACAAAACAAGAAGCAACAAATGAACAAACTCACAGACACAGAGAACAGAATGGTGGTTAGCAGAGGGAAAGATGGGTGGGGAGGGGACGAGGAGGGTCAAGGGGGCCAGGTACATGGCGACAGGAGACGAGGCACCCCATGGATTCTACAGATGCTGCATCATGGGTGATACACCTGAAAGTTGTATGATGTTATCAGCTAGGGATACCCCCACACCTTTATTTAAAAAAACTTGATGTTAAAGTGCTCAGTCATCTTGAGGACCTTGTTGAGGGCAGACGGGCTGTACTGGATGACTATCCCTCGGTGGCTCGCTGCCATGTGGCATGCTTCTGGAAGGTTACATAAACTTTCTCTGGTGATGTTTTCATATTTCCCTCTGAGGATGAATGGCCTCCCCGGCCTGCCTGGGGGTCCAGAGCTTGAGGTATCCTGCCGCTCGGATGGACCGGGTGAGAGGGTTGGATGGTGTCCCAGGAGCTCCTGCGGGCCACACCCTCTGTGGCCGGTTCCTGACTCTCCTGCACGGAGGGCAGAAGGTGACTTTCCATTCCCCGGGGCTGGGCTGCAGGCCACCTGGTCACAGACTTCTCAGATACTGCCAGGGACCACCTTCCTCTTCTTCTTCTTCTTCTTCTTCTTCTTCTTCTTCTTCTTCTTCTTCTTCTTCTTCTTCATTTATCGCAGTTAAATTTCACCTTGCTGGTTTCAGGCCAGTGCTTCCAGAGAGCCCGGGGATTCCCCTAGCTCCTTCAGCTGTCCAGGGACTTCCCCAGCCCTCTGGACACTCCCTACCGTCCAAGGCTCACATCCCCAGGCCATTGCTCCATGTCACTCATTCATTCAACAAGCATCCGTGGAACGCCCACCAGGCACTGGGATCCGGAGGGAGAGGCACGGGTCACAGGGCAGACAGCTGGCAGGGCACAGAGCAGATCCTCTCTCTCCGGGGTGGTATAAGTCTGCCAAGAGATTAGGGGTCATAGGAGGAGTACCTGACTCAGGGGAGCACATAGAAGGCAAAGAAGTTTTCATGAGGGAAGTAACAATTTATGCCTCAAATCGTGAGAAGGGAGGAATGGGCTGGGGGTGTGCAGGCAGGAAAAACAGCCTGCTCTTAAGTCTGGCAGCTTGAAACAGCATGGCGGGGGTTGGTTTCTAAGTCACCTGCTTGGGGCTAGATCATGATGTTCAAAGCAGGGAGCCCATGGGGAGGCTTGCAGGGGCAAGGCCACAGGTGAGCGTGGGAGCTAGGCCCTTATCCTGTGGGTAAGGAGGAGCCATGGAAGGTTTCACCCGGAAGAGAATGGCCTGGTCAGGTCTGCCAACTTGACACCACTGTCCACTCACACCAGCCCCAGGGATGTCTTTCTTGTGGGTCCTGTGCATCTTTCTTTTCTTCCTTCCTTCCTTCCTTCCTTCCTTCCTTCCTTCCTTCCTTCCTTCCTTCCTTCTTTTCTTTCTTTCTTTCTTTCTTTCTTTCTTTCTTTCTTTCTTTCTTTCTTTCTTTCTTTCTTTCTTTCTTTCTTTCTTTCTTCCTTTCTTTCTTTTAAAATATATTTTATTGATTTTTCACAGAGAGGAAGGGAGAGGGATAGAGAGCTAGAAACGTTGATGAGAGAGATACACCGACCAGCTGCCTCCTGCACGCCCCACACCAGGGATGTGCCTGCAACCAATGTACATGCCCTTGACTGGAATCGAATCTGGGACCCTTGAGTCAGCAGACTGACGCTCTATCCACTGAGCCAAACCGGTTTCGGCCCGTGCATCTTTCTAAAGAGAGCGCTCTGGGAAGGCAGGCTGGCATAGGAACGGGACAGTGTCCTGAGTCACTCAGCTGCAAATTTGGGGGGAAAGGGGGAGACTTGCAAGCCAGAAGGATTTGGATGCCTCACTGTTGGCGTTCTGGCGGGAAGAATGGGAGTGACTGGCCATCTAATACCGATGGCTGAGGGGTGGCAAGAGAGTGAGAGAGCCTCCGTTGGAAACAGGCAGGCAGTGCAGCCCCGGGAGGGGTGGCTGGTTCTCATTCCAAGATAGCACTGGGAGGGCCTGGGGCCCTGGCCACCACCCCACTGCTGCCTGATCAGCTGCCTGAGGTCCCTCTTTGCGTGAGGTCTGATAACAGAGCCTGGGGAGCTATCCCCACCATAAACAGTCCGGTTTTCTCCACGGATCTGGTGCCTGAGCCCCGGGTGCCCTGTGGCCTGCCAGCCCTCTGGCCCCAGAGCAGGGGTGGGGAAGAGGGTCTGCCCAGCTTCCTGCAGGCCTCACAGTTGTGCAAGGCTGTCTGATTCCAAACAAACCGTAAACCTACTATTTCCCTGGCCATTCCAAGCATTCTGGCCAGCAGGTGGCCAGGCCGGCACCGCTAGGGACAGCCAGGGCCCAGGTCCCAGGCCAGGCCTGCCTGACCAGGGGTGAACAGAGCTCACAGGGTCTGAGCTTGGAATTGCTGTGTCCCTGGAGGGATGGGAAGAGCTCTGGGCAGAGATTCAGGCACCCCAGCTCTAGTCCGAATTCTCGCACCAACTCACTGTGTGCCCTAAGGCAAGTTGCTTCCCCTCTCTGGGCCTTAGTCACATTGGCTGAGCCCAAGGAGTTTGGTAATGATGATCCAGGGTGCCTTCTCTTCTGGCATTCTGGGAGTCTGAGTTGTAACCTAGAGGCCCAGGAGAGATTGTGCAGCCTCGCCCCAGACTCTGGACAAGAGGCACACCCATCCCTCTTCATTCATTCATTCATTCTCAACTCCAACTCCAAACCACAGGCAAGAGAAGAACTGTCGTTAATCACAGCCCGTGGAAGAGTAAGGAAGGCCTTCTCAGATCTGACTTGCAAGCTTCCAGGTGGTGCTTCATTTATTATTCAATGCATTCTTGCATTCAGTGAAATGGAAGAATGAATTCGTTCATTTATTCTTCATTCATTTGCTTGATAAACATTGGGAGGCACCTACTGTTTGCCAGGCACTGTTAGGACCTGCCGCTTACTGGTAACCAGATGGGCAGGATCCCAGTCCTAACTGGAACTCATGGGCTGGGCTGGCCCATTTATTTCCCCGAGAAGCTGGGCTGCAGCAGGGATCTGGAGAGTAAGCCCCAGGAGCCCAGGGCCCCATCCACCCTGACTGTCCTAACCGCTGAGGGCCGAGTGGAGGAGGGAGCCAATAGTCCCAGTTCCAGGAAGCCCCTCTGCTGTGCAGACACCCTGCTCATATGCAACCCCTCAGGGACCTCCAGAAGCCTGGGGTCAGCAGCTGCAAAGGCAGGACGGTTCTGGGTGAGGCCTGCAGGGCCCTAGGAGCAGGGACTGTTTCCTCCTGGGCCCCTTCCCTCCCATGCATCATGTCCAGCGAGAAGGGGTCAGAGAGTGGAGGCTGGCCAGGGCTTTGTAGCGCTCTGGGTCTGGAGGAGCTACCCTGGGAAAGACCCGGGTCCTTCAGAACCTGGGAAGGGGAAGAGGGGCTGCCCTGGCTGGTGCTACATGAGTAGTGACCCCTCAGTGCTCCCACAAGCATGATGAGCCCGCCCTTCCGCCTGGCGATGGCGAGGATGGTGGTAGAGCGCTGGCCCTCTCAGAGGCGGTCCCATCTGCAGAGGAGCGCCTTTAACAGGGGAAGTGGGCTGGACCCTGCCTGTCCTCCCTCTAGGCCCATGGCCAACTCAGCCGTCCCTTCTCCCTGGCCGGCCTTCCGGGCTTCCCGGGAGGGGACGCAGAGGCCAGGACAGGCACGCTGCCCTGCTTCCCCCTGGCTCCCTGCACCAGGCTCTGGGCAGCGGCCAAATGGGCAAATGCAGATGGACCCTCTTCTCCTGTCTGTCCCCGCCCTTTCGATGATTTCCATTAGAGTTAGGCCCTTGTTGAGCATGGCCTTTTGGTAGTTCTTGACAGCATTTTAATATCTGAACTAGTTAAACTAGTGTAGTGTTCCAAATCACTGTTGAACTGATTCTCTCTTAGGGAAACTGAGTTCCGGAGGGAGGAGAAGGATTTACCCAAGTTCATACATCCAGCCAGGCCTGAGCTGGGACCGGGACCCAGGTTTCCTCAGTTCTGGGCTAGCTCCAACACCCTAAGCGGTACCAGCCGTGTAATCCGTGGGGTCCCCTGCAAAATGAAAGTGCTGCCCTACTTGTGCAAAACTTATTAAGAATTTCAATACGAGGACAGACAGCAGACGTGGCCCTTCTAAACATGGGTTCTCGCGCCAGTGCGCAGCTCACATGGCCACAGAGCCGGCTCGGACCCTAGGCCGGGGAGAGAGGAAAGGGAGACGCGCCAGCTTGCCTCTGAGCGTCAGAGGGTGTGTGCGCCTCAGCGGGACGGGCCTCTGGGCCAGCCAAAGCCTTGCTCTTTCAGGGATGAGTGAACAGCACAGGTTGGGGTTCTTCCCTGCACAGAGGGCCAGGAGGACGCGATGCTGGGCCTCTCAAAGGTGGGAGGAGACGGATCCAGAGACATGCTTTTATTTTCAGCTATCTGCCTTAAACAGCCCCCACTGGAATGTTCTTGGGGACCCCAGGAGAGACGGGGGTGCAGCCATTGCCACCAGCAGAGGCTCCAGGCTGAGTGATGGGGGCTGGGGGTGGGGGGTGGCAGCGGCAGTTCCTACCACCTTATGCAAGAGGGAGAACAAAGGGGCCTTGCTGGGAGGTATTATAAGATTAAGTGGCTGGGTCCAATTCAAGCCCCTTGGGACCTGAATTAGCAGCAGCAGCAGCAGCAACTGAAAGGGGGGAATGAAAGCTCCCGGCCTCTCCCCAGGCCCCGCCCCCGTCCCTGCCTGGGCCTCCTCACACAGCTAATCTGCTGCTTTGCTCCAGTTCCTGCCTGGGGCCTGTGCGAGGGGCTGGTGCCCTCCACTTAGAGGGGACCGGAGCCTTTCTGGGGAAGGAGCTGCCTGACCTCTGGCCCCTGACCCCTGGGGCACAGTCTCTTTGCAGGCTGGGTGGCCCAATTTGGGCTGAATTTAGAGACTTGGCTGAGCTCTGGGTTTGAGGGGAAATCACTGCTCCTCTCTGGGCCTCCCCTTCCTGCTGATAAAGTGGGAATTTGGGGCCGTGGACCCAGTGGCTATCCCTGGGGTCCTTGAGCTGGTTCCAACAGACAACCACATCTTGCCTCATGGGTAGGAGTGTCCCCAACACAAATAGGACTTGGGAGTCTCAGACTGATAAGTGTTTGATGGATTAAAGAAAAAAAAGAAAAAGAAAAAAAGGCAAGCTGTTTGAAGTTCCATGATATGGTCCCCACGGGTGTTCCCAGTTTCACTTCTTATTACTTCCCATGTTATACTTTATGTTACAGCAGCAGCAAGCTACACACACTTGCTCTTTGCTCTGGCTGTGCTCACTCTCTGGAATCCCCTGGCCTGGCTTACTCTTCATTTCTTATGGCCCAGCTCTGCCAGACCCTGAAGGGCCCTCTCCCCCTCCTCCCATCCCTCAGTGCACCTACTCAAAGCCTCCTCTGCTCTGTGTCTCTCCCAGGAGACTGCTGGCTTCTTGAGAGCTGGGCCCCACACCTGCCCAGGCCACACCAGGTCTGGGCCACCTGTGTGCAGCACCTGGATGCATGGCGACCAGGACACCTGGGGAGCTCACAGCACTCAGGGGAGGCAAGAACGACACAGCAACTTAATTACGGAATGGCCTGTGTGTTGAGGGCAGTGGGGAGAATGACAGGGAGGCAGGAAAGCATAAAGCTGGGGGGATTTGTAAGTAGAGGCTTCCAGAGGCGAGGCCTGAATGGGTAGGAGAAGCTGGGGAAGGGCGTGGGGAAGAGGGAGCTGCAGGTAGGGGCCCTCAGAGGGCAGAGGCTGGGCAGTGGGGGAGAGGCCCAGGCCAGGCCTCAGAGGCTGTGGAGGGGGATTTGAGACCTTATCCAGAGAGTAATGCAAAGCTATTAAGGGGTTTTACACAGGCAGCCTTGAGGAGGTGAGGAGATTTGCATTTCTGAAAGATCACTTTCTCTGCTGTGAGGAGAGTGGATTAGAAGCCACAAGAGGCTATTGCTGTCATGAAAGGGGACAGAGAGGGGAATGGACAAATGAGAGAGCGAGGGTGGGAGTGGACAGAAGTTTGAGAGGGAGAGGGAAGAGGGCTCCAGGTGTCCAGCTCAGACTCAGCAGGTCTGCAGCGCTGGGCAGACTGCAGGCATCTGCACATTAGCAGCCGTGTTAACCAGAGCACGGGATGTGGAGCTGGAGCCCAGCCCAGCCCTCAGAGCAGCCCCCTGGGGCCAGGCTGCAGCTCCACAAATAGTGTGCCAGGAAACCCATACATGTGACATGTACACACGGACGTGAACACTTCATGTATGTACACAGACATAGTCACAATGCCTGCTTGGATACAGACATTCACACACTCTGAGTCCCAGAATTACACACCTGTGGGCCCCTGGCACACACAGGCTTATTTGTGTAAATCTATTAAAGGTAAAAATAACCAACATAAATTGGGTACTTGATACATCCTAGGCATCATTTTTGGCACTGTATATCCCATAGAGATGCACAAATATTGACACAGCACACACACACAGTATGTGTATAT
Organism: Nyctalus aviator; assembly: GCA_036971965.1. Lineage (NCBI taxonomy): Eukaryota > Metazoa > Chordata > Mammalia > Chiroptera > Vespertilionidae > Nyctalus > Nyctalus aviator. The sequence goes on along the minus strand of CM072925.1, from coordinate 75,665,061 downwards.
CACGCATGAACTCACATGTGTGTATGACATGTGCACGTGGAGGCAGCTAAATACTATGCAGTGCATACTTTGGTATAAATATACACACACATATTATAAAGGTACAAACCATTGCAGAGGTATATTTGAGTGTACACATATGCCCTCATATATATATATATATATATATATATATATGCAGAATACACATTCAGTTTACACACATAAACTTTCTGTTTTGGACAATACAGACATATGCATATACAACACACAAGTACCACACACTTGTGTACACATGCACACACATGCACTACACAAACACCCTTTTTCACTCTTTCTCACACAGGGCAATTTATGACCGTCCCAGCTCATGTCCGGACTTCCATTAACATTAATGAGGTGATGTCGCCTGGGTGTTCGGAAACCCATGTCCTGAGGGGCAGGGGTGAGGGGTGGCAAGGGGGAGAGGACAGGGGGCCGTGGCCGCAGAGGAACAGCTAATTATCCGGCTGACCGAGGTTTGATTGTTTTTCCCACGCTCCCTGCACCGGCCCCAATGCAAGGCCAGGTTCTGGCTGCCCCAGGAGGTGTCAGAGGGGCAGGGAGCAGAAAGAGGAAAGGGGAGAGGAAGTACGAGCAGAAGATGGTGGGGGTGGGACAGAAACCCACCCCAACTTCAGTGCTCTCTCTTTGCCTGGAGCTGTCTGAATTGCTCCCTGAAATAGCTCAAACTTCCTAAAGGTGCCCATGCCTGTGGCCCTTTCCTCCCCACCATGAACGTTGTATCAGAAACAAATTCAACAACTTTTCAGAAACTTTTAGTTGCTGACCCCGCGGACATAAAAGGAGTCCCTTCCATATGGTAACACCTTGATATCTAATACAGACACAGCAAAATCCATGCGTAGTTGTCATTGCTTCCACCATTCATTCTCTGGACCTACATTCATTGACCACGAGACACCGTTTTAAGCAGCTCAACTTCCTACAGTCGCCATACTAGTACCGGTAAATACTCGTATAGAAACCTTTCCAAGCAGCAGGGAGTGTGGGCATTACAATAATAATGAGAAATACAATAATTTAGATGCAATAAGAGCAAATCACCTTGACACACCTCTTTCCTGCTTGCAAAGGTGTCTTTTATTTAATTAAATTTTTTATTGCTGATTCATCTGAAGCTCACAACAGTTCAATGAGGCCAGCAGGACAGGTACAGTTATCCCCGTTTCACTGATGTGGAAACTGAGGCTGGGAGAGGAGAGGCTTGCCCATGGTCATGTGACTGAAGAGGGGCAGGGCGGAGACTTGGATCTTTCGTGCCGCGTCTCTGGCAGTCACTACATGTTCTCTTTCATTTACTTGTGGGACTTCTGCCCAAAGCACAAGATGAATCCGACTTCATATGCTTCCTGGGAATTTTGTTAAAATAAATCCCCTGAGATGCGTGGAGCCTTCCTGGGCTGTGGCTCCCGGCCACAGATCAGAGTCGTATACCCCACCGCCGGGGGAAGGTAAGTGGCCATCTCGGCTCCCCATGTCATTTCATAGATGGGGACATCGAGGCCTTCCTGAGCCAGATGGCAGCAGAATGACTGTCTGGAAGACCCAAGTTAGAGTGGAGGCTGGGAAGAGGCTCCCACCTTAGGCACATCTACCTCAGAGATTATTAACTCGCTTTTATGAACCAAGTGGAGCCCTGATAAGTCCTTAGAGTAAGGTGACCAGACGTCCTGCTTTGGGCGGGACAGTCCCGATTTTTAACAATTTGTGCCGCGTCCTTCGGCGTTTTAAAAAAGTCCCGATTCTTTCCAAGAATCGGGACTTTTTAAAAACGCCTGGGGATGTGGGACAAATTGTTAAAAATCGGGACTGTCCCGCCCAAAGTGGGACATCTGGTCACCTTACCTTAGAGCAGCAATATTTATTGAACACCTATTATTCTATCACGAAGCCCTGAGTTGGTGCTGGAGAAGGTGGAGGATTAAATGGGCACAATTCTCAAGGAGCTTAAAGTCTGGTGGGGAAGAAAGAGTATGAAACTCAGGATCAAAGAGTCTGGGTCTGGATTCCAGCTTAGCGAATCATTTGATTTTTTTTTTTTTTTAATCCTCACCCCAGGACATTTTCCCATTGATTTTTAGAGAGAGAGGAAGGGAAAGAATAGGGGGAGAAACATTGATGTGAGAGAGACACTTCAGGTGATGGTTTCCTGCACGTGCCTCCTACTGGGGCTGGGGAACGTGCAAAGGAGGTGTGTGCCCTTGACTGGAAATCGTGACTCTTTGGTCTGTGGGCTGTTGCTCTAACCACTGAGCAACTGGCCAAGGTGAGTGTCATTTGATTTTGTTTGACCTTGAGAGAATCACTTTAACCTCTCTGCGCCTCAACATTCTCATCTCTAGAATGGGGATGCCCCTACAATCACCCTCAAAGTTGTTGTTACAATTGGACATAGAAGATGCATGTCGCAGTGCCCCTCAGAGATGATGTGTTCTTCCCTCTTGCTTTCCTGCCAGACTCTTCCCTGCCTCACTGCTCCCCACTCCCTCCCTTCTGGCCCTTCTCATGATTGATCACCTCTTTCGGAAACACAGGAACTCTTGGCCCAATTTTGTCCATTCCCTGACTATCCCCAGCCCTGTCCTAGCTTCGGAGGGATGCTGGGCAGCATGAGGGGCACACAGGGGGCAATAGCTCTCCCCCGTAGCCTCTCCAGCCCTTTCCCACCCAGAAGAGACAGGGAGACCCACAGAAACTCCCTCCCCTTCTCTGTTCCCTCAGCCCAGGACACTGTTTTCCCCGGAAGACAGGTCACCCAGCCCTGGGCTATTGATGCGGGAGGGGAAACGGAAGCCCTTTCTCAAGGCCCTTGAGGCGCTGGCTCAGGGAGATAAATGCATTACGAGATCCACAGGCCCCACTGTGGTGCATTGGTTAATGTGATTTCAAATCCGTTTGCTTATGGCTTAAGTGTTGTTTTAATCCACTTGTGTACGACAAAGACAAAAATGTTTTGATAGATGTATGAAATAAGTTGAGTCTGAATGTGGCCGTTCCACATCTGTTGTCACTGGTGAGCAGTCAGTAGCCAGCTGCTGAGCGGTCCTGCTGGGGGCTTATCTAAAGGGACGTGTGGAGAAGCAATGATGGCGAGGGGACATTTAGACTATAAATCCTGAGAGTTCATGAGGATTGTTGGAGAGTTTCAGTTTGGGTGAGGTGACTCTTCGCTAACCTGGAAACTTGCAGCATTTAGCTCCTGTTGTGGCCAAGCCGACTCTTTGGCTGGCAGGGCCCAGGAAGGAAGTCAGCCTACCATCCACACCAGCATCTTCATTTCCTAGCAACAGGGGACTTTTCCTTTTGTGCTGGCATCTGGAAATCAGTTTTGTGATGGGTCCCCATTTCTCTCGAGTGCCTCCTGGTATAAAAAGATGCACCTTATATTAAATAATGGTGTTATTTCTTCACCTCTCTTTGTCTGGAAAGGTATGTGATTAATCTGTTATTTGTTTGGAGTGTGTTATTTATTTTTTAAATATGTGTTTATTTAAGGAGAAGGAGGAAGAGGGAGAGAAAGAAACATCAATGATGAGAGAGAATCATTGATCTGCTGCATCCTGCACACCCCTTCCTAGGGATTTAGCCCACAACCTGGGCATGTGCCTTTGACTGAAATTGAATCCAGGACACTTTAGGCCACAGGCTGACACTCTATTCACTAGCCAAACCAGCGAGGGCTCCATACAAATTTTAGAATTAATTTGTCAATTTCTATAAAATCCATCAAGAATTTTGGAAGGGAGTGTAATAAATCTCTAGGCCAATTTGGGGAGACGAACTCTGATAACATTTAGTTTTTTATCAATGAGCATAGTATGTCTCTCTCCATTGATTTCATTGTCTTTAATTTTTCAGTGATGTTTTTTAAAAAAATTTTTTTTTATTGATTTTAGAGAGAGGAAGGAAGAGGGAGAGAGATAGAAACATCAACGATGAGAGAGAATCATTGATTGGCTGCCTCTCGCATGCCCCACAGTGGGGATTGAGCCCACAACCCAGGCATGAATGCGAATCGAACTGTGACCTCTTGGTTCATAGGTTGATGCTCAACCACTGAATCATGCTGGCTGGGCTGGATTATGTTATTTCTTTATTTGGCTTATCTCTCTATATAAAAGCCTAATATGCAAAGTGTCCCCTCAGGAGTTTGACCAACCAGGGGTTTGTTCACTTGCTATGACGTGCGCTGACCATCAGGGGGCGGCACAGAAAGAAGGGAGGCCCTGGCTGGCAGCTGCTAGGACCCTACCCATGCATGAATTTTGTGCACTGGGCCTCTAGTTAAGAGATATTATCCTGTACTCTATTAGCTTGAGGAATTATTATAATTCCATAGTGAACCTGTGCTAAATCAATTGCTGGTCAATCTCTGAGCATAACTTTTGCTATTTCCCTAAAACTAAATAGTCAGCTGATGAGGAGACGTTTGCTCCCCCCTCAACTCTCCAGCTCATCCTGTCAGGTGAGGATGGGGTTGAGCAGTGGTGACAGGAATCCCTAGCTGAACAGAAAATGGCCCCTCAGAAGGTGGAGGGTGGGGTTCAATGTTGGTCTGTTAGAGCTCTGCAGAACCTGGTGGCCTCCCCCTCTCTGACCAGCCTGGATGGAGGTGAGCACCTCAGATGGGAGTAAGGACTTCTGAGTACTCGCCCCTGCTGTGCCACTGGCTCCAATCTTGGACTCCAATCAGAGCCTGCTCTCTGGGCTTCAGACTTCTTTTCTTTAAAATGGGTGGAAGCCCTCCCCCTCCACCAAGACTTTCCAAACTGGTACATTATGGGCCTCTAAAAGACCATGAATGGCCAACACTTTTAAGAGCCTGCAGTGCCATTCAGATGGAACTGGGTCCCTCGTTGGGACTTGGACAGGGCGTGGGCTTTAGGCTAGACCACAGCACGTTCTCACCAGGCAGAAGGGCTGCCAACGCCAAGGGGCCATGCTCCAGTGGCCCTGCCTCTCCTCCAGCAAAACAGAGCCAAAGATGCCTCAATTTTTTTTGTGTGTGTGTGGGGGTTGGGTGGGGGAGGCAGTCAGTCCTGCCAACACCAACAGAGAGAGCCTGCTGGCTACCTGGGCAGCCTGGTCAAGCACCCTGGGCTCAGTGGACTCCTGGCAGCCTGGTCCTTTGGGAGGTGGCTGGCAGGAAACTCCTGGTGTTGCAGGCTCAGAGCCTGGATTGTCCAGGGGGGCCTGGGTGGGGGTGAGTAGGGGATGCCTGGAGACAGGGTTGGGAGGGAACAGGCCAGGAATGTGAGCACAGAGGCCAGGCAGAGTGGGAGAGCAAACAGTGGAAGGAGCAGCGGGTGGGCCACGGGAGCAGCGGGAATGTGGATGGGGCTGGGGGTGGGGTGGGGGCCCTGGCGGGGAGTGACTGGAGGTGAGGGCAGGAGCTGAGTGATGGATTCCGGGTTAGAATTTCACACCGGGCCTGAACCTGTGCCCAGAGATCAGGCTGTGCTTCAGCAGCATTTCACCAGGTTAGGAGAGGAGTGGGGCTGGGAGGGGGCACTGGGGTTCCTTCCCCCCACCCCCAGGCCAGGCCTCAATGCTTTCTCAAGAGTCTCACCTGAACAGCCTGTGATCTTACAGGGAGAGCTGGGCTCCGTGCCCTTCCTGCCCAGGGCTAAGGAGCACTTCCCAGCAGAGGGCCTGGAGTGCTCACATGTGCTTGTAAAGTCAGAGGCGCGGGGTCACCAGGTTAAGAAGTCTGTCATTCCGTTTCGGCCTGCTTGCAGTGCGTCTGTGGGCAAACTGCCTCTCGGCTCAGAGACCTCAGGCTTCTCTCTGGGCCCTGCCTGCCCCTGCAGGGGGTGTGGGACCAGGGGGCTGGCCTGGGCTCCGGGAGAAGCTGATGGAGCCCCGGAGGTGGTCTTTGTTGGGGAGAGAGAGTGGTATTTCTGTAGGACCTGGGGAGGAGGGGGAGGGGCGAGGGGCTCGGAGCACCTCTGCAGCCGGCACACTTAACAAAAAGCACATGATTTAATGTGGCCAGTAAATCCCTTTCCGTCTGGGCTTTTCAACTACTGGACGACAGGCTCGTAATTCAGTTTTAAACGGATCTAGGATTAGGGCTGCAGCTGAGAGAGGCAGTGGGTGCCTGGGTGTGTGTGGGGCTGCGTCTGGCCTAGTGGGGCCGGCCACACTGTCTCCCAGGCCAGGGCTGGGGCTGGGCTGGGGCCGGGGGGTGGGGAGGGGGGGGCATTAAATCCTAGTCTGTGGGCCTAGGAAAGATGAAGGGCTAGGACCATCTCAAGGGGAGACCTTGTGGCCTTGGGGAGGTTATAGGGACTCCCCAGAACCCCAGGATCTCAGGGCCCCACCATGCCACCACCCCTTGGGCTGTAACGAACAACTTTGGAAGAAGGAGAAGATGAGACGTCGGCATCAGTCATCATTGGTTTCAGTTTCACATATTGAACTTATTTGAAGCAGAGCCTGCTTCTAAATTCCCATGAGGCTTTGCTTATGTTTCAATTTTCCAGAACCAGAGGATTGGGAAACAGGATTGGAGAGGGACCCTGAAACCCCAGCTCAGAGATGGGGGTGAGAAGTGGGAGCTGTGAGGACAGACTTCAAACCCAGGAGAGGCAGACCTGTGGAGCATGGAGTGGGTTTCTGCAGGGGTCACCCCAACTGGCAAGATTTTTTTGGGGGGGTGGGGAGAGCAAGGGAGACAAGACTACTCAGAGCCCCAGACATCACAGCGCTATGAGTTGCCCTGGGGAGGAAGTGAGTGCCTCTGTGGTAGGAGAGCGGGTGAGATGTGTGTGAGCACAAGGCCACTCGCTGGAGAGACCACTCAGCATCCCCGGGTGGGTACTGGGTCAGCTTTGAAGGAAGAACTAGCAGGCTATGCAGCCAGACTGCTCAGGCTGGAATCCTGCTCTGAGCAGTTACCGGCCATGTGGTCAAGTTACTACCTGAGGTAGTTTATATGAGAGATAAATAAGATAGCCCTGGCCGGCCTGGCTCAGTGGATAGAGCGTCAGCCTTCAGACTGAAGGGTCCCAGGTTCAATTGTGGGCAAGGGCACGTGGCTGGGTGGCAGGCTTGGTGCCCAATAGGGGGTGTGCAGGAGGCAGCCGATCAATGATTCTCTCTCATCATTGATGTTTCTATCTCTCTCCCCCTCTCCTTTCCTCTCTGAAATCAATAGAGAAATATATATATGTCCACACACACACACACACACACACACACACATCTATATGTATAAAATAAGATAATAATTAAGAAGTGTTTGTCCTCTTTCCGCGAAGGGACTCAGAGACTCCGCAGTGCAGAATCCCAATGGGCTCTACTGCCCCAAAGGCCCTGGCCATGGTGGGATGCCTGCCCCAGGCAACGTGAGGCCTTTGTCCAGGGCAGGGCGGCATGCCCTAGATGGGCTGCCTCTCTCTACACTAGCTGGATGTCCTTCCCTCAGCTCCCAGGCCTCCCTTGCCTTTTGATTTCTTTGACCTTTTCCTCTGCCTACTGCAGCCAGGAGCTCCTGCCCCCTTCTCCCTCTCTCCTCCCGCCCCCCGGCCTCAGGCACATCCCTCAGTTCCTGTCTTGAGCCCTCCCCTCTCTCTCCTGGACCCTTACCCCTCAATTGTCCTCCTCTCTGCTGCTCCTCCTCTGCCTTCCCTGCTTCCCCAAGATGTCAGCCAAGTCACGACTCTACTCAGTTCCCTTACTACCACAGCCATCATCTGGATCCTGTCAGTCCGCCTTCCAAAATCCCCAGTCCTCCACACTGCTTCCTCTAGTAGGCCCCTCGCAGGTTCTCTGGCTTCTCATCCAGCCCCCCACCCACACTACCCCCAAAGGCCACCAGGGAATTGCTTAAAATGGACTTGAGTCATGCCTTAAAGAGTCTGACTTCCCGACCAGCCATGGGATCAAGAGCGAACTTCTGAGCCCCCTGCCTGCCCCTCTCCCAACTCCTTGGGCCTTTTCACGTTCAGTTCCCAGGGCCTGCCCTCCTCACATTTCCTGCCTCTGTGCAGCTGCAGGAGCTTTTGCTCCTCCAGAATGCGTTCCTCCTCTCCTCCAGCCCACAACGTGCCGCCTGCTGGAGCCTCCGTCTCCATCTAAGGCCCCTTCTCCATCTAACACCTTCTGTGATTCCCCCAAGGCCTCCAGTATCAAGTCCCGATGGGTCAGGGACCCCAATCGCCTCTGCAGCTCTCTTAATGGGGTAACAAGAGAGCTGGCTGCAGGGCTCTCTGCAGGGGTGTGAGCAGAGCTGAGGGAGCCCCTGTGGGACAGAGCAGCCAGGGAAGAGCTGGGGTAGGGGCAGGGCTGCTCAGCCTGAAGGAGCTGGGGAGGCAGCTGTTGCTGCAGGAAAGGGGTCACCAGCCTGGATCTGTGGCTGTCCACAGAGGGACACACTGTGGTCCAGTGAGGCTGCTTGCTGCAGGGCCTCGTCCTCCTCCTGAGATGATTCTCAGATTGTCTGCCCGTGGGTTCGTCCTGCTGGCTCCATTCCATCAGCAGCCAGCAGGCAGGAGGGTGCTGCAGCCCTGGGAGTCAGTCTCTCAGAGCAGAGTGGGCAGAGAATGGCCCGTGGAGGGCAGCTGTCATGGACCCAGCTGCAGGCATGGCTGCCTTGGCACTCGGCTCCGGCCCACCTGCCCAGCAACATGGCTCTCACACCCTCCATGGCTCCAGCTAAACAGAACCCCAGCCCCGAAGTGCCCACCTTGCTAAGTCTGTCCCTTTGAGATGCCCGCCCCTGGGCTGGAAAGCCCTTCCCCACTTTCCGTCCTTGCCGAGGCCTGCTCAGCCTCAGCCCCGCCGTTCCCAGGCCCCTGGCACTGAGCTCTCCTCCTTGTCCTGGCCTTTGCATTCGCCCGGAGGGTCAGGACTATGTTTCAAAAGTGCACGTTCCTGCCCAGCTCTGGTGGGTGTTCCCGTAGGGGTGTGTCAAACGGCATTCTAGCAGAAGGGCTATTTGCTGATTTCGCAATCTCCCCACGACCACCATCTCCTTTGAGAGCAGGAACCGAATCTAACTGCTCAGTGCCCCCCACACCTGATACAGGGGCTGTTTAAACAATGCTTGTTGGTTGGATTAATGAGCATGTCGGAGGCAGAGCACAAAAAACAGGGCATGAAGTTCAGAGGGACCCTATTTCTAGCTGGGGAAGCAGGGGAGACTGCAGAGGGGCGACGTAGGAGCTGGCATTAAAGGATGGCGTCTGGAGAGGGGTTGGAAAGGGCATTTCTGGAGCAAAGGGCCTGAGGCAGGAGAGGCCTGGGCCTCTTTGGGAAGCTTGCTGGGGATGGGGGGGGGGGGTGAGGGGCGGAAGGGAGGGGTCAGGAGAGGAGCCAGAGAGGGGGGAGTGCACTTGCTGCCCTTGGCAGAGTCTCCCCTCTCTCTTCCCCCATATCTGCTTCCCCTCTTCCAGGGGCCTAGAGATGGACCTACTCCTCAGGAAGTCCCAGTATTCCTGATCTCTCTGGCTCAGCAGCACCAAGTCCAGTACTCTCCCCACTTGCCCTGCGTGTGGCCCTCACCCGGGAGGTCTGCCCAGGCTGCAGAGGCCTCTCTTCTCTCCCCGCCCCGCCTCCCAGGGCCCTGAGCCGGAGCCTCTGGGAACTTCGAGTTCGAGTTTGGGCAGGAGCCGACTCATCCACCCCCATCCAGTGACATGCTGGGGCCGTCTGGGCCACAGGGAGCCAGACGTGGAAACCACTGGTCAGCAGCGCTGGGTGGCCCGCAGCAGTGCGCCAGCCTGGGCGCTGGACTGCCCCTGCCTCCACGCCCTCCCCTGAGGGATGTCCCCCGCGGACTGGCCGGTGGCCGTGGCTCAGAGGGGAATATGCTTTCTGTAGGCTGTGGCTGGAGGGGGACGGGCCGGCTGTCCTGCCAGCTCTGTGTGGGGAAGAGGGAGGTGCCCCTGCCAGCCGGCACCCCACAGGACACCAGCCGCAGGCAGAGTGACTGAGACTCCGGCCACTGCCCCTTACACCGCTGGCCATCTTCCCTCTGGGGCCCTCGAGGGGAAAGCCGGCGCGTCCACTCCTGGGGCAGTGACCCCGGGAGGGTGTTTATGGGCTTGGGCTCAGGGCCCTGGAAAAGTCCTCCCGGACGAGGGCCACTGAGCGCTGGAGTGCAGGGCGGCTGCGGACTGGGAGGCGGAGAGGGGGTGCCACCGGGGCCCACTGGGGCTGAGAGTGAGGCTGGGCTCCCTGCCATCACTACAAGCACCTACTGTGTGCCAGGCCCCCTGGCCCTCAGCGGCAGAAAGGCCCCAACAAGTCCACTCAGACCTCCTTCCCAGACGGAGGGCAGGCACCGAGGAAGAGGGGCCCTCGGCCTCTGCAGTGATGCGGAGAGGGCCTCCGAGCGGCCAGGTGTGGAGGAGTGGGCCCCAGGGCGCGGCCTCACCAGGGAGGGGGCGCAGGAGGGGCTCGCGGCCAGTGGTGAAAGGCCAGAGAAAACAGCTCATTCTCACCCTCCTCCACAGGCCCTGCCACGCGGCTCCACTTCCCCTGCTGCTGGTTTTCTCACAGAGCAACACAGAGATCCAACAAGGATCCTGCCTTGGCTGGTTTGGCTCAGTGGATAGAGCGTCGGCCTATGGACTGAAGGGTCCCGGGTTTGATTCCGGTCAGGGGAATGTACCTTGGTTGCAGGCACATCCCCAGTTGGGTGTGTGCAGGAGGCAAGATGATGGATGTTTCTTTCTCATTGATGTTTCTAACTCTCTATTCCTCTCCCTTCCCCTCTGTAAAAAAAAAAAAAAAAAAAAAAAAAAAAATCAATAGACTATATTAAAAAAAAAATCAATAGACTATATGAAAAAAAAAAAATAAAAAAAAAAGGACAAGGATCCTGTTCCTTCAGATTCTGAACCCACCCATCCCTTCTGCACTTGCCTTGTTTGTTTGTTCCTTACTCTGTTCATTAGTCCATTCATTCACTCATTCATTCATTCACTCACTCACTCACTCAATAAATGCATCTGAGTACCTGCCAAGCATTTGGCCTTTTGCTGGGCTCTGGAAGCCTAAAGAAGTGGTAAGTGAGTTCTTAATCTTTTGGGGAGAAGATCTTCGTGAGGCGTGATGCACAGCAGACACCTCTTCTCCCAGAACACTGCCTCTGTCACCGATCTGAGGGAAAGATTCCCGAATGCTACCGGGGGAGGCAGACAGGTAACCAAGAAGGAACCCATTGTGATACCTGCTAAGTGGGTTTGATGCCTGGCATGCTAAGACACCTGCCTCTTTTAAAAAGGGGGCATTGTCTCTCAGTGTCACTGTGGAGAATAAACGAGATAAACTCTGAACGGCCTCACAGAGCCTGGTGTTTGTCAGGTGCGCAGCGACGTGAATTCTCTTTCCCTTCCCTACTTTGCATACTTGAGGGATACAAATTCCTATGACAGCCCTAAGCAGGAAGAACAAACACTCTAGCAATGGTTTGGGAGAGGGGTCATGTTTGCAGGGGTTCTGAGGGATGAGTAGGAATTTGCAATAATCTCTCTCTCTCTCTCTCTCTCTCTCATATTTGTGTTGATTTCAGTGAGTGAGAGAGAGAAAGAGAGAGAGAGCTAGAAGCATCAATGACAAGAATCCAGTCCACAATCCAGGCATTTGTCCTGACTGGGAGTCGAACCATGATCTCCTGGTTCATAGTTTGATGCTCAATCACTGAGCTACACTGGCTGGGCAATAACGTATCTTTTTTTTTTTTTTTTTTTTTTTTTTTAAATATAGAAGCTCTGGGTCCATATCATTAAGGGTCAGACATGCTGCTGAAAATCCCACTTGCCCTAATGTTAATGCTATCTGCTACTCTTATGTCCTGCACTGTTAACTCACTCAAGGTTTCTCTCATAACCCTAGGAGATGGGTACTATTATCATTCCATTTTACAGAAGAGAAAAACTGAGGCATGGGAAGGCAAAGCAATGTCACAAGACAAGACAATGTCCATGTCCCCATGACAGGCAGCAGAGCTGGATCTACGTGGTCGGCTCCAGAGTCCTTGTGCTAAGCCATTGCCCTACGTTGTTTTCCCAGAGCGAAATCTGTTTTCTCGCTGAGGTCTGAATTTTGAACTCCCACTCACCTTGACGGTTGCTTCTGCTGAAACAAAGGATCCAGGAGAGAAAATGGGAGATGGAGAGGAGAATCTGCTTCTCCTGAAAATTCAGGTCCCAGTAGGAGTGTAAACGCAGGGAGAAAAGAGGCCCCAGAGGACCAGCTTTGAGGAGCGAGTGGTGGGCACACCAGCCTGGAGGCAGGAGGGCTCGGTTTGGGTTCTGGTTCTGCCAACAACAAACCAGCCTCTCCAGGCCTCCTCTTCCTCGTCTGTAAGGCAGGCCTGGCACTTCCAATATCATGGTCTTGGAGTGAGGCCTGTACTAGCCCAGTGGGCAGCTTCCCGGCATGCCCCCATGACCTCACCAAGCGCCAGCCTGTACGAGGGTCTTAAATTTGCTTCTTCCACAAACGGTGAGCTCTCCCAGGGCAGGACTTGCTCTGCATCTTCTACCCACTCTTGGCACATAGGGTGCTCTATGAATGCCTGATAGATGGCCCCTCCCCCATGGCAGGCCTTAACGCACACCAGTCTCTTTCTCTCCCCAGTCCAGAGCCCTCATGCTCCTCTGTTCACGGAAATTCCAGGAGGGCAGCCAGGGGTTACCGGACACACACCTTTGCCAGGGTCCAGCAGAAGCTCCCCCTACACTACCCTGGCCTTGGCCCAGCACCCACTATAGCACCCGTTGCTGGCCCTCAGAATGCCTGCAATGCCCAGAGCATGCTGAACCCAGACTGAGCCCCACAGCCCTCGGGGCACAGACAGGTGACCGGAGAGGGACCAGGCCACCTCAACTTTGCCTAAAGAACCTGTCAAATGTCTATTAACACCCAGGCCTTCTCCCTGATCTCCCAGAGACCTCCCTGGGAGAATGGTTACAGGTGTGGCCAGGACAGCTGGCCCCATACCAGAATTATTTTGTAAATTGCATCCTACATTCTAAGCCACGAGGTCCCTGGCTACTGAAAGAGCTCCATGCTGAATCCCTTTGTAACGTGGAGAGTAGCCTGAAGGAGCCAAACAAATCTAGGTTTGTTTAAAGGTTCGCCCTGGCTCCCGGCTTACAGACCAGGAAACCACGACAGGCCCAGGATGCACCGGGCTGAGGGAGAATGTCGGCTGCCCTGAGAGGAGCCCGGGAGGAGGCAGACTCCATGCCGCGTGGCAGGCAAGCAGGGGATGGTAGGAGGGGCCGTTGCTGCCATATGGGGTGCTGTCTGGGTGAGCCAGGGCAGCCCGCTCCAGCGCAGGGTCAGCCAGGAAGCTGGTCACCCAACACAGTCTGGGTGAGTGGACCTTCACTCACGTGGAGGAGGCAGCACACACTTGTTGAGCGTCCATTGTGTACCAGGGTCTGAGCCAGTGCTCAGAGCAGTGCCTGACAGTGGGCTCCTGGCAGGAGCTTAGTGAGAGAAGTTGAGCATGGTTCCACAGGCTTCTGTGCTGCTAGGGAAGGGGAGCTTGGTGGGGGTGGGGGAGGTGGTCAGCCCTCAGCCTGAGGGGCCCCCACTCTGCAGGATGGGCAGACATAACGGGCACCCACAAGGAGAATTTGGCAGAGAGCCCCGATGCAGGAACAGCAGAGCACATACTAGTAAGAATTCCAGCTCATGAATCACTTATTCTGTAATTTATTATTTTTTTAAACAAATATTTACTAAGCATCTACTATGTGCCAGGCACCGTTCTAGGCTCTGGGGTTATAGCAATGTACAAAACAGATAAAAACCCTTGTTGCCCTGGCCGGTGTGGCTCAGTTCATGGGGTGTTATCCCATGTACTGAAGGGTTACTGGTTTGATTCCTGATCAGGGCACATGCCAGGTTGTGGGCTCAGATCCTGGGGGGGCAGGGAGGGGTGAGGGAGGGTATGCAGGAATCAGCCAATCACTCTCACATTAATGTTTCTTTCCCTCCTTGTTCCTCTCTCTCTCTCTAAAAATCAATAAAAATATAAAAACAAAAATACACAAACAAACAAATAAAAACAAACAAACAAACCAAACAAACAAAAAAACCCTTGCCTTCCTGGAGCTCATATTCTGGTAGATAGAGATAGTAAAAAGCTAGATCGGCATGCACATACTCATGTCAGTAGCCATAATTGCTCTGAAGAAACATAAATCAGGGCAAGGATGGTGGAGAGGAGGTAGGAGATAGTAAGGCTGCTCTGACAAGGTGATGTTTGAGCAGAGACCTGAAGGAGTCAGTCCTGTGGATACATGGAGAACGGCCTTTTAGGCAAGAGTCACAGTACGTGCAAAGGGCCTGGGGCAGGTGTATGCTTGTTGTGGGACAATGCCAGAGGCTAGCGTGGCTGGAACAGAGTGAGGGGGCGTAGCAGAGGAGCAGATCATGTGGGGCCTTGTCAGTCACGGTACATCTGTGAACGCGGCGAGCAGAGCCAGGAGGTGATCTCACTTACACTTCAACAGGCTTCCTCGGGCTGATGTGCAGAGACTTCACTACACGGGACACGGCGAGTGTGGGAACAGGAGACCAGCGTGAGGCCCTGCAGCCGTCCAGGTAAGGGACTTTGGTGGCTTGGCAAGGTATAGGAGGGGCCATGTGAGCAGTGGACAGGAAGAAAGCGGCCAGACCCCGGCTCTGCCACTCTCCAGCTGTGTGCCTCTGGGCAGACTACTTAGCCTTTCCAAGCCTCTGTGTCTCCATCTGGAAAGCACGGTTGATGATAAGACTCACGTGCTTACCTGAGGGGTGTCTGTGGTGCCTACCTGAGACAGAAGCTCAGGGCCCCACACACCTTCGGTGCCATTCAGGGGCAACTCTTGGCCATTATGAAGCCTCAAAGCACAATTAACCGAGCCCAGGAGAGCCGAGATCTGAGGCGTCAGCTGGCTCGGGGGAGAGCGGTTTATACACAGGTAAATGCCTAGTGTCTTCGGGCTCAGATGGGCTCCGTCTGTCCCCTCAGGCTTGCCTCTTGCTCTCCCTCCTGGGCACCTCTGCCCAGGACTCCTGTTTATTTGTTTACCTTTTACCTGCATTGAGGTTTCAGCTGAGAAACTGGCCCTGCCAGTCCAGCTGCTGGGCCCAGCACCCTCCCCACTCTCCCCCCCCCCTCCACCTCGGGGTTCCAGTTGCTCCTGCAAAGTCAGCAGTGCCCAGGAAGGATAAAGGGAGGGGACAGCAGGAGCCGGACAGCCCACTGCGCTCCCTGGCAGGCACGTGACCCTAGGGCCGGCTGCTGGAGGTAATGATGGGGAACCGACCCAGGGCGGCCGCTGGTGGCTGCGGGGCCTGCAGAACTGGCTCTCCCAGCTGCGGACAGGCCACGGCTGCACCAGACAAGGGATGGCTCTGGGGACAGCTGGGGACATTTGCCTTCCTGGGGGCCACTGGACTAGAAGCCTGACATGACAGGCCCAGAAGGGATTGGTCCAGCCAGCCCCGTGGCCCCCTCGCCCTGGCTTCCATCTATTTGTTCAGAACAGCACAGCAGTTGTGTGCCAGGGGCTGCGCTTAAAAACGTTCCTCCTACCAGGAGCAGTTCTTAAAAAAAGGGGGAGGGCCAGAGAGAGGAAGTGGTTCTCTGAGGCCACCCCGTGAGTTGCTACAAAGCGCGCCCAGGACTCCTGACTCCCTGTCCAGTGCTCTGACCAGAATGGCCCCACTGCTCTGGCCATCTCTTGGGTGGCAGAGGCCAGGCTATGCCAGGCCCCAAGCGCTCCTCCTTGGTGAGTCTGTGTGTGCCTGGGCGAGGACAGGGGCTGTGCCGGCTCCAGGCTGAGGAGCTGGGGAAAGAGGGGACGCCCTCCAGGTTGGCTGGGCTAACGGGTGCCTCTGGCATGCCCTGTGGCTTCAGCCCACTCAGGGTCATCTCCCTGGATCCGTTTACCACCCTTTAAATGGGAATGGGTTGTCTTGCCAACCTGTCAAGGTCATTGTGGGGAACAGGAATATGGTTTTCTAAAGCACCCGCCCCCCCCGCCCCCCCCCCCCGCCCCTGCAGGGAGATTGGAGCAGTTCAGGGTTGCATGGTGATGAGAACAGGGATGGGGGCAGGGAGGTGAGTCCCACATTTTCTCGGGTTTCTGTGCTGAGCTTCTGGCTTGTCATCTCATAAACTTGTCACGTCCAGGAAGTTTGCAGCTGTGGGTGAGGGGGGCTGTGGGGAGACTCACCTCTGTCTATGGGGAGTCCCAGTTATACACTTAAGGGCCCAAGTTACAAAGAGCTCATCCAGGCCAGCGCCCCTCTCCCGCCCCAGTCCAGCCCCACTGGCCCACCGCGCTCAGGGAGCTGGTGTGTGTGCGCTGGGTCCTGCCTGATGCCCAGCGGAGGGGAGCAGAGGCCTGTCTCTGGCATGGAGGCAGCCCTGGTGGGTGTCCCAGCCTCTCCCTCTGGTCAGTTGCCTGCCCTGGAGCCTCCCGCAGCATCCGCCCTGCTGTCTCCACACCTCGGGTCCTCCAAGTCCTCATCCTTCGGGACAGATTCTGTCTTCAAGGTGGTGGCTGTGATGGGACCCAACGGTGACTTCCACGAGACCGCCACGAGCCCCCAGACATTGTGTGAATGGCCACGCACACGCACACGCACACACACACACGCACACGCACACACACACGCACACGCACACGCACACGCACACGCACACGCACACGCACACGCACACTGGGCTCTCGCACGTCCCCAAGGGGCTGCCACACGGGCTGATCCAGCTTCGTGAAGCCACGCGCTGATGAGGCCTCTTGAATGGACCAGGTGTCTGGTCTGGGAGGCCTGACCCTTCCTTACAGGACCCTCAGCTCTGGCCTCAGGTATGTCTCCGGAAGGCTCTTTCCCCTGCCAGGGGTGCTGGCACTGCTGCCCAGCTCAGAGATATACCCAGCGCCTGCTCCCTAGCCAGCCAGGCTCCCACTTCTGGGGAGGGCGGTGGGAACGGAGCTGAGGGTCAGGACTGGGGCCAGCAAGGCCTGGGAAATGGCCAAGTCCACGGTGGGTGAGGAGGGCCCGGCGTCTGTTTGCTGACCCTGAGCTGTGGACATAGGAGAAAGCATGACATCCCTGCCCACGTCTCCTCCCCGGCTGCCTTCTGACCTCCTTCTCCCTGGTCCTCTGTGGTCACCGACCCTGCCCCCACCCAGCTACCCAGGGCTTCTCCGCTTGTTGGCCACCTCACTCAGTCCCACTCCGAGCGGGGCTCACATGTAAAAATATCCCCAGCCTTTTTTTTTTTTTTTTTTTTTTTTGAGCTTGCTATCTACTATTTTTATCAGATGGTCCAAGCAAAGCATGGCTGAAAAAAGGGAAAATCATACAGCTCTGTCTGCCAAGCTCAATAGAAATAGCAATGGGGTGGGCTATTTTTAACAAGATGAGTACCCCTGTCCTCTGAGGTCTCCCCTGGCCCCACACCAGCCTCCTTTGTCTCTCTGCCTGGACAGCAGATTTTAAAATACACCCACTGCTGCCAAACCACTAAATGCACCCAAGACAGTGACCGAGCGCGGAGCCAGGGAGGACGGTGGGGGGTACTTCAGTCCTCTCCCTCCCTCCCCCGAAGGAAATCACACTCTTTTGTTTGCAGAGCCTCCCAGGTCGGCTTTCCAAGGCCTCTTCCTGGTTGTCCCACTCCCACGGGAACAGCGGAGGTTACTCAGAAACATGCGGTGGTTTGGGCAGAGTGACCCCAGAGGCCTGGCATGGCCCGCGGTGGCTCCTGTGGCGGGCTGCGGCGCGGCAGGAACGCAGCGTGAACTGGCGGCAGCCAGGACCCTGGGAGCGGGGTGGGAGGAGCCCTGGGGGCGGGGGCTTGGGTGGGAGGCACCCAGGGGTCTTCGCTCAGCGGACCTCCCAGAGGTCCCATCTGCAGAGGGGTCACTGTCCCCTGAGCTGAGTCTTCACAGGCGAGAGCCGACACTGTCCGCTGTGGGGCAGCCCGGGAGCCAGGAGCCTGGCAGGGAGGGAGTCCCGGGCTCTCTTCCGGCCTCCCGGCCCCTCTTGGGCCCCTGAGAGGCTGGGACCAGCCGGGCTCCCTGGGTGTGTGGCTGGGAAGGAAAAAGACGATAGAAACAAAAGGTGACATGAATTGAGCGCCAAGGGAGGCATTGAATTGAACACTTTGCATCGCGGGTTATCATCTCAGTTTCCACTGCAGCCTCTCACTGCCTGTCATGGGCTACCGAGCAGCTCTCTGCCCCGGGCGGATGGGAATCCAGGGACGGTCTTGGGCCACATGCTCATCCTGGGACCACTCGTTCTGGCCAAGCAGATGGGATCCTGGGATTGGCCATCTCTGATCCCAGGCCTCCCCTGTGGCCCGGTACAGGGGGACCGTGGAGGGTCGTTCTGCCAGACTGCAAGTAGTGGGGGACTGGGCTTTGCAGAAAGGGTGGGGAGGCTGGGCAGAGAGACTGGCAGTGCCCCTGCAGGCGGTGGAGCCAGGTGCTGACTCCAGACACTCCAATCCCAGGCCCTTACAGGGGTCGGGGCAAAGGGGATGGGGTGGGGCTAGGTCCTGAGCAGGGGGAGGTGAAGAAGACCCGTTGTAACTCTGCTCCAGCTCCCTGGACCCCGGAGCCCCCTCCCCACCAGCCTTTGCAGGTGCTGTTCCTTCAAGCAATGACCCTCTTTCCCCCTCTTTCCCCTTCTTCGCTTTGTAAACCCGCACACGTTTGTCAGGGCTCATCTTAGCCCCGGCCCCGGGGAGCCTCCTTCCTTCCGCAGGCTGGTCAGGGACTCGGAGCTGGTCAGGGACTCTGTAGCCCGGCACCCACCTCCACTAGGCACTGAACCCCAGCATGTGGGAGAAGAGGCAGAGGAATGGGAGAGAGAGAAAGAAAAGCGAGGAGGAGAGGATGGAGGGGTGGGGGAGGGAGGAGAAAGGGAGGGCTGGCGCAGATCAGGGCCCCTGGTGTGAGGTGGCTCAGCAGAGGCATGCAGGAGTGGGAGGCAGGGCAGCTACTGCCACTCTCCTGGGGTGGGGGGCAGCGTCGTAAGTGGATGGAGGCCACCTGCCGGTTAATGGGTGGCATCTGCCATAGCCCATGGTGTGCCGGCACTGTGCAGGGCACAGGGCCCTCTGCTCTGCTCTGAGAGGGCCTGGGAGCGGAGCCCTTGCAGGAAAGGGCTCTGCCCATCTCTCTGCCTGGGGCTTTGGAGGCACTTCTCAGAGGACATTGCAGGCAGGAACCCCCTTCCCCCACCCCACCCTGAGCCATGAGGCCCCGCAGGCTGGACCTGCTTGAGTCTCAAACCACAAGAAGTTCTGGGAGGAGGAGTGGGGGCCCCCACAGGCTGGCTGCCCTCCCCACTCCCCCCCAAAGAGGGGCAGGACAGGGGAAGGAGTCCATGCGGCTGCTGCCCGCCTGCTAATGAGTGGTCCAACATTTGCCACTCTGTCGGAATGGCTTTTTCTCCTAAAGGGCCTGTGACAAAGGGAACATTGATGTCCTCCACCGACGAGGTGGGCCGCCTGTCCCCAGCACAGGAGGAGCCCCATGGGGGCGGCAGAGGGTGTTCAGGGGGGATCAGCATCTCTCACTGAACCCCCTCTCCCCCTGGTGGGCAGGCATGGCTGGGCTCTCTTTCTATCTGACTCTGCCCTCTGGCCTGGGGGGACGAGGTGAGAGATCTGCTGGGAGTGTCTGGGCCCAGTGACCAGCTGAGACTGGGAGAGGGTGGAGCAGAGCTGGCTCTTGCTCGCTTGGCTGTTTAGTCAAGAATGTAAATGTGGCTGCTCTTTGCCAGGCACTCCCTTCTCCTGGGATGCTCCCCAGGCCCTCAAAGACCCTGGCCCAGGCAGACTGTGCATTTCTAGATCCTGGGTCTCCATCCTGCATGTTGGGGGACCTGGCAAAGTGGGCAGCCTGGGGTGGGGCCCTGGTGCCACAGTTATGGATCTGATTATGATTTTGTTTGTTCAGAAGTTACTCAGTTTTTTGTTGATTCAGTTGAATGTGCGTGTGTATGTGGGTGTTTGGTTTTCACCACCAAAACCCTGGTTCTGTGGTGCCTGATTAGTCTGTGGCCCCACCTTTAGGCCTGAAGCAATTTGGCTATTTATCCAGCAGACGTTTATGAGGATGGCACTTGCCAAGTAACGGCCTGCTGTGCATCTGGGGACCCAAGGGCTGTGCACAGCCCCCTTGGGTGGGAGGGAGGGGCAGGACAAGGACTTCCCCCAGGGCTGCCCTTGATGAACCCCTGAGGACAAACAAACCGTGGCTCGGCAGGGGGGCCTGGCCTGGCCTACAGCCACACCAGGTCATGGACAGCCTCCAACTGCCTGCCCAGGGCCAGGCACAGTGTCTCTGCGGCTTGGCCCAGGAGCCCTCAGAATGTGAGCATGTGAATGTATGTTTATCCTGTGTCTGTGGGTACATGTGTGCACCCTCCTACTCCTCCCCCCCACCCCCCCTTATCACAAGGGCTAGCAAGTGAGAATTCTGTCTGGGCCACTTAACTGTGTGAAGATACCAACAGCATCCCCACGGCAATGGACTGGCCTCCCTGTACCTTGGTTCTCTGGTCTGGGGAATGGGGACGATGGGAGTAGCGACCTCGCTGGGTTGCTGTGAGGTCGATACTACAAAACTCTTAAGATGATATTTTGTACATAGTGAGCACGCAGTAAATGTCAGCTATTAGGATTCCTGGTACTGTTATCACCTGGGAGGTTCCCCAGAAGCAGAGCCTGAGATGGGGGTTCCGGGCCGAGTCCCTGAGGGACACCCCCCAGGGGACAGGAGAAGGACTGGGGGAAGCAGGACAGGAGGGGAAGAGGTCACGGAGGTGCAGAGGATGCTGGTCCTGCAGGGGCTTCTAGAGTGTAAATTCCACCTCAGGGTCATAAGGGAGCTGGGACCTCCCTCTCCTGCACCCCAGGCGTTGGCTAAGGGCCACTTTGGGAGGATAAACTTCCAGACAGTTCCAGCTCTTCGGGCAAAGCAGCTCCTATAGCCCGGGGCAGTCCCCCAAGGGAGAGTGAACAGAAAGGAAAGCCACAGCAAGTGGAGGAGGGCCGGCTTAAGAGATCTGGGGAGTCGGGGGTGGGGGTGGGGGTATGAGGGTACCACCAACGCTCTCCCCCACAGAGAGGAGCAGGTGAGCAGAGCTGTGCAGAGGCAGGTGCTTGGCCAATGGCCGTCCCCTGTCTGCCTCACCAGCCACAGGCTGCTTCTGGTCCAAAGCCAGGCTGACTCTGGGATCGCAGAGGCCCCGACCAAGCCCTGAGCCTCACATTTATGAAGGACGGTGACACCACTCATTATCAGGGGCCCAGTGAGAAGAGTCTGCCCACCTTGGCTGCCCAAGCATGTGGGAGACGGGCAGCATGCCAGCAGCAGGAGGACACTGGGTTTGCCCAGGACGATGGTGTCAGGAAGGAGGGAGAAGCTGTGATGATGGGCAGCCATGTGCACCCCCGGATCTCCCCTAGACACCCTGCACCTGCCACCTCGTCTCTGCCCCCTGCCTGGCTCTGCTTCCATCCCACTCGTATGGGCAGCTGCCCAAGTCATGGCCTGTGGTGCTTCCGAGGGAGACACCGGCCTGGGCATCAGAGCGGATGTTGGAGAGCATTTCGGGCCGGGCCCAGCTGGCTTTGTGGAAATCCCAAGCCCTCCCGGGAAGCTGCCCTGGCCAAGGGGATGGATGCAGAGGCAGGAGGGCTGCCTGTTGAGGGGTTCCAGAGGGGATCCCTCACTGAGGGTGACAAGAACAACCTGCTATCACGTGCTGAGCCAGCCCGTGGTTCAGGCAGATCCCTTTGTAGAGACTATTTTATTTAAAACTCTCCACAGCTCTGAGGTCACTGCTCCCGGGTTCCCCTTTTACAGAGAAGATGAAAGCCCAGAGGGGCGATGTTTCAGGCTGCCCACCCCCCCTCCAGCCCCCCGGCCCCTGCAGCGGCTCATGCTCACTCAGGGTAAAGCTCCAGGCCTCACACAGGCCTCCATTTTTTTAAAAAAAAAATATATATATTTTATTGCATTTTTACAGAGAGGAAGGGAGAGGGATAGAGTTAGAAACGTCGATGAGAAACATAGATCAGCTGCCTCCTGCACACCTCCCACTGGGGATGTGCCCCCAACCAAGGTACATGCCCCTGACCAGAATCGAATCTGGACCTCCCAGTCTGCAGGCCAATGCTCTATCCACTGAGCCAAACCGGTCAGGGCACGGGCCTCCATCCTTTGCCTCACCTGGCTCCCGCTCCCACCTGAGGGCCCTTGCACTCGCCGCCCTCCCTCTGCCTGGCAGGCTCCTCCCCGGCCACCGCTGGCTCCTCCTCACTTGCCTAGGGGCTCTGTCCCAGTGCCAGGCCCCGAACACCCCGTGTTCTCTAGGCTTTTACTCTGCTTCGTTATTATTATTCTTTAGCGGCTCTTACGGACGGTCTCCTTTCAGGACACTGTAAGCGCTCATGGCAGCCCTTTCCCTTTTGTTCACGGCTAGCTTGCTCAGCGTGACATGCAGGACGTGAGGGATGGTCGAAGGGAGGTGCCAAGACTGGCATTCGAAGCTGGAAGCACCAGGCATCCTGGGGATTGCAGGGGGTGTGTGTGCCAGGGTCCCTCGGAGCCCTGCAGCGGGAGGGGACAGAGGACAGTAGTCCTGAGCCTTTGGCCCCAGGCACCCCGCCTCCCTGTCTCTTGTGCTCCGTCCTGTCCAGTTCAGTGCGGCCAGGAGCAGCCTTCCTGGCTCTGCTCAGCCTCCTTCTCTGCGTGACTGACCTTGGCTGCCTCTCCCTCACTTTCTTCCTCTTGAGGCCAAGCCCTGAGGGGAATGCTGCCCTTTCTCAGTCCTGGATTCTCCCGATGTTCAAGTTCAGAGGAGCTCGGTGGGTTCTGAATTCCATGTCTAGAATTTCCTCAAAACTCTTCCTGGATCCTCCGTTCGCGTGTTCACGTAAAATAATACCTACTGAGCATCTTCGATGTGCCAGGCACACAGAGCGGGGATGGGGCCCAGTTCCCAGCTCTCTGCGCCACGGCTGGTCCGGCTGGCCCAGGAAGCTGTGTGCCCAGACCGCCCCTCTCTTCACCCCACTCTCCTGCCAAGAATGTGGGAGCAGGAGAGGGAGCCCCAGGAGGCAGCTCCACCCCATTCTAGTTCCTCGGGGGAGAGAGGCAGTTTCTTGGGCCGGCAGGGTGGAGAGCCAGCCCTCCTTTTGAGGAGAGGGAGCAGCCAGGCCTCCGGTGTAGGGTGACCTGCCAGTTGTGTCCTCTTCCTCAAGCCCAGTTCTGAGAAAGCCTTCCCTCTCCTGCCTCCCCTCCCCCACCCCCAGCTGCGGACCCCCTTCTCCCAGAATGCCTGGCGCCTGCCCAGGGCCCCCTCCGCAATGCCCAGGAGCCAGGGCAGGGGTCTGGTTCCCCCAGCCCAGCCGTGTCCCCCAGGGGAGAGGCGGGAGCAACCTTTATCTCTGCTCCCAGGATCCAGCCACAGGCTGCCACCTGCCCGGGCCGCACGTGCACACAGCTTCCTCATTCCAAGAACTCAGACGCCAGCCGGGCTCCCGTCCAGGCTGCTCCATGTCTCCATCGGCTGTTGGCAATGTGTCCCTAAAGGAGAGGAGCGACGATCGCCTCCACCGGGCCAGCAAGTCAGTGTCCGGGGCATCCTGAGGAGGGACCCCGAAGGAGGGGCGGTTACAAACACACAGCGGGAGCCGGGCGAGGTCCTGCGGCAGGAGGTGGCTTCTGGGCCTGATAAAACCGCAAAAAGGTCATCAGCAGCTGATCATGAACTTTCTCTCCGGGCCGCAGATCCTAGAAGGGCCTCTGAGTGGGTGGCAGGAGAATAAGAGTCTCGGGATTTTTCTCACTGGGGTTCCTTGTACTCCCTTCACTGGCCTTGGGGGTCCCCTCCTACTTCCTCTACACCCCTGCCTCCCCTGCACAACCGAGTGGGACCAGGAACAGGGTCTCCCCTTGGAGGCTGAGCTGGCATCAGCAGGTCAGCCCTGCGGGGTACTCCGCCCCTGCCCCTCAGGCTCTGCTCTTGGCACATGCATGCGCGTTACACATGGTGGGCTACCCAAGGCTCTGAGGAGCCCCAGCCTGCGTGGTGGGCCTGCAGGGCCTGCACCTTGGGTGGTTATTGTCCTCCCCTTGGATGCTGGGGTCCCCCAGACCAAGATGGCCTCCAGGGTAGGACCCAGTGTGAATGGTCTTTGCCCCCAGGCCCAGTAGCCTGAGTTCAAGTCTTACCTTCACCACTTTCCATCTGTGCACGAATTTGCCCCTCTGTGCCTCAATTTCCTCCTCTGTAAAATGAGCAGGACAGTGGCCCCACAGGATTGTGGTGAAGCGAGCTGGGATAATCCGCTTAGAACAGTGCCAGGCACGCAGTAGGTGCTCAGTAAAGGCCACCTGTTGTATTCCTGTCACCTCCTGGCATTCCTTCCCAGGCTGTGAAGCATTCTGGGATTGGGGCCAGGAAGGCTTTCTCCCCAACATGACCTGATCCTTTGGGAGACTCGGGTGGAGAAGGGGGCCCTCTCAGCTGCCTCCCGGCCCCTGGGGGTTGTGGCCGCTCTGGAAAGCCCCAATGCACCACACTGTTTGGATTGGGTTTCTATTCCCAACGCTGGTGAGAGGCCTGCTATTTATGGGGCCCCATCCCACCCCCTGGACGGCCAGACAGTGCGTGGGCTGGGGACCACATGGCTGGCAGCCTGCTGCCCCCACCCCGCCCGGCACCGTGACCGGGGCACGTTTCACACGACGGTGACTCTGCCCACTTGGCAGTGGCTTTCCCAGCTGTCTGCCCCCTCCCCCGGGAGGAGAAGCCGAGATGAAGCGGGGACATGAGGGGTCATCCTGGCCTCTGGCTTCTCGGGAACATGAGGCTGATACACACCCCCCTCCTCATCGCGCCCCACATGTGTCTAGTGTGGTTACCATAGGGGCTCTGGAGCTAGACTGCCTTGGATCGAGTTCCGTTTCAGGCCCTGGTTAGGCGTGACCTTAGGCAGTACCCAAAGCCCCTTGTGCCTCAGTTTCCCTCAACTATAAGGTAGAGCATGGACTAGTACCTGTCTCACAGGGCCATTACGAGGGTTAAAGAAATGGACGCAAGTGAGGTGCTTGGCACTGAGGTGTGCACGTGGAAAGCACAGGGTCAAAGGTGGAGATCTTAGCCCTCCAGGGTCTGGTACAGGGCGGCAGTCCTAGCTGTGTGTGGCCCCCTATCTGGTCACGTGGCTCCTGTCCGACACCAGGCAGGACTGCTGCCCCTGTGCACGGAGAAGCTGAGGGGGAAGTGACCATGTGCACAGCTGGGGACGGCAGAACCCGGGCCTTCGCAGGCTCTTCCAGGCCCTTGGATCCCTACCCGGTGGAGCCCTCCCCGACCCCTCACTAAACAGGTAAGGAGTCCACTGGCCATCTGCGGGAGAAGGCGGGACCCTGACAGGTGTGTGTCCGGCGGGAGCCGGGCTGAGCCTATCCCCGCGGCCTGCCTGCCCCGTGGTGGTGCCAGCCGCCGGCCCCTCGGGAGGGGGCTATTTTTAGCGTGTGGTGTTTGCCCAGCGACAGGGGATATTTGCGAAGGGTCCGTCTGGTCGTGCCCCTTGGCCTCCAGCTGGAATCGGCTCTCGGATGTGCAGCGGACGGGCTGAGAGCGGGAGGCTTTGGCGAGCCTCTTCCCCTCTTTATAAAATGTGGCCGTTTCCTCTTCCCGTTCGCCCTCCTGCCAAGCCCGCAGCGTCTGCCCTGGCTCTCCGCCCTCACCAGGGTGACAGCCTTCCCAGGTCTGGTGAGATGGGCAAATCAGGCGAAGTGCGGTTTCCCGGCCCTGGCGGGCGTCTTCCCTCTGCCAATAAGCCTGTGGCTAACCATCCGTGGCCTGCGCTCCGTGGGTTAGAGCACCGCGCCAGCGAGGCCACGGTCAGCCAGGCCGGCGTTGCCGCGAGGCGCACTTGGCCCCACAGCCTCAGCCTGCAGCCCTCGCCCGTGCCCCTGGGGCTGGAGGTCGGGCCTACGGAGGGTGGGGGCCGGGGAAAGTGTGGGTGCCTCTGTGCCCCCAGCTGTGAGCTGGCCCACCAACCGCTGCTGGGCCAGGCTAGGCACTTTCTTACGTGAAGGATGACAACATGTATGTTGGTGGGGAAACCCAAGAAAGGACCAGGCCACTGAGTCTGTCTGAGGAGGCCACTGGAGAGGCAGCATGTGGTGATTACGGGGGTTCAAATCCCCGACGGGACACTTAATAGCGTTGGTTACATAACCACCATGCTTCAGTGTCCTCGCCTGTAAAATGGGGATGTCACAGGCCTCTTGCAAGGGTGAAGTGAGCTAAGGCTTGATAGGTAGAAAGGCAGCTGCTCCATAAATGTCAGCTTTAAAAAAAAAAAAAAAATATATATATATATATATATATATATATATATATTATTGATTTTTTACAGAGAGGAAGAGAGAGGGATAGAGAGTTAGAAACATAGATGAGAGAATCATCGATCAGCTGCCTCTTGCACCCCCCCCACCCCCACTGGGAACCAAGGTACATGCCCTTGACCGGAATCGAAGCTGGGACCTTCCAGTCCGCAGGCCAACGCTCTATTCACTAAGCCAGACCGGTTTTGGCTAGCTTTTGTTATCATTGTAATATCTTAACCCTGACACCTGTCCCATGGACTGTGTACCTGTCATCTCTGGCCCTGCCTCCCCCACTTCCATTTCTCACAGACACCTTCCCCTGGACCAAGCCAAGCCTTCCTGGCCCCACACCTCCGTGCTGTTGAAGCCCAGGTCACGTGACAGCCCCCCATTTCACCCCCATCTCGTGCCAGAAAGAAGCACAGGGGCCTGGGAGCTGGCTGGCCCCGGGCAGGTGCCCTCTGCCGCTGTGGCTCCTGCCCAGGAGGCGCGGCCCCTGAGCTCAGGCCTATAAATACGGTACCTGGGAGGGGCGGCTTTAATTTGCACTTTACCTATTGGTGTTTACTTTGCTATTTCCAATATGGCAATTTCATGCTGCAGGGCGCCTGGCTGGGGGGCCGGGGTGTGCGGTTACCTGACCACACCGGGAGTGACGCCTGCGTCCCCGTCCGCTCTGCACACAGAGGCCCCAGGGCTGCCATGGCCTGTGCGGCCCCGGGCGCCAGCACGTATGGGGGCTTGTCTGGGCATGGAGAATTTCTGTACCAGATCCGAGCCCCTCCCTCTGCATGGGCTCCTTCCCCTGACAGCGGCCAGCACCTCCTTTCTCCACGACTCTCCCTGCCCGAGCCCGGCCGCCCTCTCTGCTGGGTGATGCCCTCCTCAGGCCCCCCGGGAGCTCCCTCCAGGCCTCTCTGAGGGCCAAGCAGCCAGTTAGGGGACTGCCTCTGAGCACCCCGACCCACAGCTTGGTCTCTTCTAAATGTCTGTATTTTGTCTTTTCTATGCAATTATGCACTCCCTGAGGACAGGACTGTGTCCCCTCAGACTGGGGCTCCCTGAGGACAGGGCTGTGTCCCCTCCGACTGGGGCTCCCTGAGGACAGGGCCGTGTCCCCTCAGACTGGGGCTCCCTGAGGACAGAGCTGTGTCCCCTCAGACTGGGGCTCCCTGAGGACAGGGCCGTGTCCCCCTCAGACTGGGGCTCCCTGAGGACAGGGCTGTGTCCCCTCAGACTGGGGCTCCCTGAGGACAGGGCTGTGTCCCCTCAGACTGGGGCTCCCTGAGGACAGGGCTATGTCCCCTCAGACTGGGGCTCCCTGAGGACAGGGCCGTGTCCCCTCAGACTGGGGCTCCCCGAGGACAGGGCTGTGTCCCCCTCAGACTGGGGCTCCCTGAGGACAGGGCCGTGTCCCCTCAGACTGGGGCTCCCTGAGGGCAGGGAATGTGCTTTTCCCTCGGGTTAGGGGTTTTCTGTTCCAGAAGCTGAATCTCTCCTCTGTCTGTCTTTTCCCTTCCCTACCGTTCCCAGAGCCTAGACCCCTCAGAGGCTTTGACCCGCCTGGACTTCCTCTGGTCTGGCCGGTCCATTAGGGCCACCCACAGTGTGCTTGTCCCCTCCGGACGCAGCACTGGCCGGCGGGGCCGCTCTGTGCCTTCTGTGGGCCTGGGCACCTCTACTTTGGGGCCTCTTCCTCCATAAACAAATATATTTATCTTTCTCCCAGTGCAGTCCTAAACTGTGCAACTGCATTGGAAGAAAGACTAACATATTCACATTATATATGAAAATATTTTCTTTGACTTAAAACATCCCTCTTTCCTCTGATTTTAAAATAAATCAGAACGTTTTCACGGGCCCCTGAAGGTCTCACGGGCCAGCCCTGTGCCTGCGGTGCACAGTGATCCACTGGGCCTGGGCGACAGAGCCGGAGGAGCCTGGCCATCCTGCGTCAGCACGCCTCTCCCCGACCCTTAGCTCCCGTAAGCCTCCCAGCGTCCCCGTGAGCCAGCCAGGCCCCGAATTCCTGCCCCGCACTATCAGCGCCATCACAGCCACAGCCCCAGCAGGGTCCCCTCGACGCCGCCGGCCGTGCCAGGCTCTGTGCTGAGCATTCTGTCACCTCCGTCTTATCTAATCCTCACAGCTATCCTTCGAGGCAGGCCCTTGTGACTAGTATTTCCCATTTCACAGATAAGGAAAAGGAGGCCCAGGAGGAAGAAGTGACCGGTTCAAGGTCACCCAGCCGGTCAGTGCTGGGGTGGGGGTGGGGATGGGGCTGGGGAATGGAGGGACCCAGAGGTCCTGGCATCAGAAAGTCTAGGTCCTTCCATCAATCTCTCCTTCACCGTGTTACCTCTGCCCCCCGGG
The DNA here is from genome assembly GCA_036971965.1 of Nyctalus aviator. Classification (NCBI taxonomy): domain Eukaryota; kingdom Metazoa; phylum Chordata; class Mammalia; order Chiroptera; family Vespertilionidae; genus Nyctalus; species Nyctalus aviator. The sequence goes on along the minus strand of CM072925.1, from coordinate 75,636,253 downwards.
TCCTCTTGCTGTCTGTGTCTGTTCTCTGCGTCTGTGAGGCTTCTGCCCTTTGCTTTCTTCTCTCCTTCTCTTCCCCTGTTTCCCGTCCTCTTCTGGTCTCTTGCACTACGTTCCCACCCCAGGCTCTGTCTGCCTGCCATTCCATGTCTCTCTCTGTCTGCCTCCCTTTCCCATTATTCTGAGACATGACAGTGCCTGGCCCAGCAGGGACTGCATATTTCTCGGACAAATTACCCAACAAAGGTGCAGAGAGCATGCTTCAAGGGGACATGAGGGGCCTGGCCCTGCCTCGCGTGCTGTGGAGGGGCAGGGCAGCCCAGGCGCTGGTCAGGTGGGCGCCCTGACCCACAGCTGGCCCGCGGGGGCGGGGGGGGGGGAGGGGGGCTCCGTGCTGAGCTGTGGAAGGGAGCAGGGAAGGGTTGTTGTGTGGACTGGGCTCTGGCTCTGCCTGGCTCTCAGGCAGCATGTCTTTCTTCCAAAGCCAACCCTTTGATCCCTAGAGACATAAAAGGAGCCATCTGCATTTGTTTTCCTACAGGTAGTAGGGAGGAAAGGGGAGGGGAGAGGAGAGAAAGGGGGAGGACAGCCAGCATCTGGGGCTGCTACACTTGGCCTCTTGAGCCCTGGGGTTGAGCCCCTTCTCTGAGCCTCTGGCTAGGGGACCTCTCTGTCGATGGGCATAGGGGATAGCTGACTAACAATTAAGGTGATGTGTTGTAACTAAAAAGTCCGGTAAAGGGCTTTGAGGGGTTGGGGGGGCCAGGAGCAGAGCCGTGCGGTCTCTAAGTAACTTCCAGGGCCTCCAGGAAGCCGTCTAGATCAGCCCTGGTCCCTAGGGTCCCTCTCAGCCCCCGATCCCTGTAATTCTCAGGCGCCTTGTTCACTCCCCGGTCAGAATGGGTGCTGCTCATTTCCATCTTCCAACACATCAGAGGTGGCTGAGGGCAGGCCAGGCCCAGATGGGGTGCACTGGACATCCTTGATCATAGTAATGCTCCCTTATGGTGATGAGGAACCTCTGGTTTTCTTTTTCTTTTCTTTCTATCTTTCTTTCTTTCTTTCTTTTTAATATATATTTTATTGATTTTTTTACAGAGAGGAAGAGAGAGGGATAGAGAGTTAGAAACATCGATGAGAGAGAAACATCGATCAGCTGCCTCTTGCACACCCCCTACTGGGGATATGCCCGCAACCAAGGTACATGCCCTTGACCGGAATCGAACCCAGGACCTTTCAG
>CM072925.1:75532516-75632516 GCA_036971965.1 Nyctalus aviator | reverse complement strand
GAGGATGCAGCTCATGGACTCAAAAATCATTGGTGCTGGTCTTACCCAGTGCCTTCACGAGCTATTGGACAGGACAGGAGGGCTACGGGCGAGGAGGGGACTACTCTGGCCAACGACTTCCTGGCTTCTCCCTTCTCCTCTCTGGCCTCAGTCTCCTCATCCATAAAATGGGTCCCATGGCCTCCAAGGCTCCAAGATGTACCAGACCAGAACATTCCTCCCTGGCCGCTGAGGCCTCGGGAGATGGGATGGAGCCAGAGAGGAGGAGAAGCCGTGGCTCCAAGACCAGGAGGCGCCTGGTCTGGGGTAGGGGGGGTGTGGACAGAAAGCAGCGAAGTCAGTGCTGTGCCGTCCACCCCAGCTATTTTTACCCGAGAACACTGGGCTGCAAGAGGCCAAGCTAAAAATATCAGCAGCCCAAGCCCTGAGCGTCCTCTCCCCAGAGAGGTGGTGTCAGGGCTGGCAAGGAGCGGGGTGTGGGGACTGGGAATTTGAAGGGACTGGGGGGCCTCGAGAGTGACCGAGAAGGATACCCCTCCTTCCAGAGAGCCCTTGTCTCCAGAGAGCCCAAAATAAGCTTGTTTTTGTCACTTTTGGTAATCCCAGCCAGCCATGTCCGCATGAATACACGCCTTCCCCACTAATGTAGTCAGGCTACTACCATTATTGTGTGCTCTTTTCCACTTACTCTTTCATACACATATTAGGTTGGTTGCTATGTGGTCTTCATATTTGTCATTCTTAATGGCTGCATAATATTCCATCCAGGGGACTCTTTTTAATTCCCTGATCGTTGGGCGTTTGATGGAGTCCAGTTTTCCATTATTATAAATAAAGCTGCCGCGGACATCTTTATGCATGTGGCTTTTTCCTTCTCATTAATTATTCCTGTAAGCTAAGTGCCCAGGTCCGCAGGCAAGGCTGTTTCTGTGCGCCTTTGATGTGGCTTGCCAAACCGCCTTCCGAAGAAAATGAAGGAGGCTTAATGTAAGGATCCTTCCCACACTGAAGCCACGTGCAGTCAGGCTTCGGGGAAACCGGAGCTGGGAGCCAACAGGGGCTGCGACAGCTGCCGCCTGCTCCCAGGGGCCGCCTCGTTCCAGCTTCTCTGCTTTCCCGTCTCCAGCTCTCCTTCCATAGCTTTCTTATTCCTCCTCCTTCTCCTCCTCCTTCTACTCTTCCTCCTCCTCCTCCTTCTACTCCTTCTCCTCCTCATCGTCCTCCTCCTCATCATCATCCTCCTCCTTCTCCTCCTTCTCTTTCTCCTCCTCCTCCTTCTCCTCCTCTTCCTTCTTTTCTTTCTCCTTCTTCTTCTCCTTCTCTTCCTCCTTCTACTCCTCCTCCTCCTCCTTATCCTCTTTCTCCTCATTCTCCTCCTCCTCTTCCTCCTTCTCCTCCTCCCCCTCCTTCTTTTCCGTCTCCTTCTTCTTCTACTTCTTCTTCTTCTTCTTCTTCTTCTTCTTCTTCTTCTTCTTCTCCTCCTCCTCCTCCTCCTCCTCCTCCTCCTCCTCCTCCTCCTTCTCCTCCTCCTCCTCCTCCTCTTCCTCCTCCTCCTCATCCTCATCCTCCTCTTCTTCCTCCTCCTCCTCCTCCTCCTCCTCCTCTGCTTCCTCCTCCTCCTCCTGCTCCTTGTCTTTCTCCTCCTCCTCCTTCTTCTCCTTCTCCTTCTCCCCTCTTCCTCCTTCTACTCCTCCTCTTCCTTCCTCCTCCTCTTCTTCCTCCTTCTTTTCTTTTGACCTAACAGCGCTATCAGGTCGGAGTACATACCATTTTCTAACTAACCGTTCACACATTCTGAGGGATCACTTTGTCCCAGCATTGTGCTGATTGCCTGTAATGAGGATCTATGGCATAGATATTCTAACTATGCCCAGTGTATGATGGAGGGCCTGAGGCACCAGAAGACTAAGTATCTTGTTCAAAGATGCCGCCAATAACTGGTGGGATCAGGTCCCACTCACTGACTCCCTTCACTTCACACAGGTACTCAGGACCAAGTCTTCCTGGAAGCACAAGCCACGGTCACCAGCCTATCATCTCTGCGACTCTGAGTGAAAAATGCTTTGGTCTATAATTATATACAATAAAATGCACAAGGTTAAGTGTGGCATTGTATGCCTCGAACAACCATACATGCTTATGTTATATACACTTATGTAATTCACACTCCAATTAAGATGCAGAACATTTATGTCACCGCAGAAAGAACCTTGCGCCCCTTTGCGGTCATCAGCAAGCATTCGTTTTGCCTGTTGCATGTGAATTTATATTCAGAAGAGGGAGCATCTGATTGGCTCAAGCAAGCCTATGGATTAGAACCCTGTGCGTCAAGGTCCAATCACCTGTGAGGTAGGAAGGAGGCGGCTGCGCCGTGAGGGCAGGTGGACAGACCATCCCTAAGTCCCAGAATTGAGCTGTGCTAAAAGCTATGGAAGAGTAGTGTAATTGGTGTGATTGTTAACGTGTTTCTTTGATTATTTGTAAGGCGGAGCATGATTCCGCATGTTCCTTTCTTTCTATGTGTGTGCTGTTCGCATCTGCCCATCTGAGTCACGCTTTGTGTCTTAGAGGCTGAAGGCCACACAGGGCAGCCATGCGCTGCAGGGGCCGTCAGCCATGAAGCGAGGATGGCTTCTCACGAAGTGACTTCTCCTTCGTCCCGAAGGCTTCCACTGGCTTCCTGGCTGGTGTTTCTGAGAAACCACCTTCTCCCTCCCAACCCGGCATGTTTTTTGGACGAGGCCATCTTTAAAGGGGCCTCTCCAGCCGGGGGGATCTCTGCCTTTGCAGAGGGAGGATCTCTCCCTCTCCTCTCAGTCTCTTCTTCCGAACACCTGTCCTCTAGGAGTTCTCAGGGGCCCGACTCGCCGCTCACCCTGCGGGATGCACTCTTGAGCTGCATCCCACGTCCGCTCTTTGTTGTCTGAGACCTTTCTTTCCTTCACCCATGCTGCGCTGACTATGTACCCACATTTGCTTCTGAGCCCCCAGGGAGAGGGTTTCGGCATCTGCACCGCTCACTATGGAAATGTTCTGGTTCTTTTAAGAAGCCAGAGTCCTCTCCCACCCAGACCCTGTGGGTGACGAAGGGCCCACCTCTATAACTCTGAGGCCAGAGCCTTCCATCGGGGGTTACGGCCTGGGGGACAGCCTGCTACAAAGTAAACCATGCAGCTGCCTCAGGAGGGCTCGAGGCCTGGCAGAGACACGTGTTGAGGACCCTGGAGGTGCTGAGGCAGGAGAAGGCACCGGGGCCAGCCTTTAACGAGCAGCCAGGTTTTGGTGCACAGAACTGCCCGCTCACCAGCTGTTCCCAGCTATAGAACAGCTTGGTGTGTGTGTGTGTGTGTGTGTGTGTGTGTGTGTGTGTCGGGGTCCTTTTACTCTCTAGCTCTCTAAAGCCAGAAATTCAGGTTTACCTGTGGAATCCCGCCTGTGACCGTGCCTCTGCAGTCCAGCACTCCATCCCAACCTCTGGCACCCAGCACATGCCCAGTGCTTTGGGCTGCAGTGGATGGTCAGTGGCCTCCTCTTTGGTGGTCTCTGCTATGCCTCGCAGATGCGTAGGAGCTGTCCAAGGCTGTGAGGTCAATGGAGTCAGTAGGAAATGGTGCTCCTACCTGCCAGCTCCATAGGAAGCTGGATGGCTGCTGGTTGTGCAAAGCCCAGGCTGCTCGTTACCGGGCCACCATTCTCCTCTTACCCCGAGACACAGTCAGTGTTGATTTTTGAAATCCCTGTTCAGCACGGTCCTTCCTACCTCACAGAATTGGCAGACAGAATGTCCTGGGGCTGGCCATTTGTTTCCTGTGGCTGAGACCTCAGACTGTTCCTTTACATCTGGTCTCCTCTTCCCTGGTAAGAGAAGTTTTAGTTGGGTTCAAAGGACTACATGTTTCTGCTTCCCTTGCAGTGACATGTGTCCTGTGACTAGGTCCTGGCCAGTGAGACAGCAAGGAAGGAGCACTCTCTTCATCGTCCCCTTTCTCACTAGCTGGAATGCAAAGGCGATGGCGGGAACTGAGCAGTCACTTTGGACCACACAGTGACAGCTGAAGATGAGGAAGACAGAGCAACACGACACCAGTAAGCTACCACATCGTCGTGGACTAGCTGCTTGGATGTGTATGTGCGAGAGAATTTAACTTCTATCCTGTGTAAGCCTCTATTTGGGAGCTTACACAGCTGGACCTATACACTGAGTGGCCAGATTAATATGACTCTGAATGCATAGTAATCTGGCCACTCAATATATATATATATTAGGGGCCCGGTGCATGAATTTGTGCAAGGGAGGGATCCGGCCAGCCTGGCCAGGGGGAGGGAACACGGGAGGTTGGATGGCCTGCCTGCTGGTCGAACTCCTGGTCGAAGGGAAAATTTGCATATTAGCCTTTTATTATATAGGATATACACTGAGTGGCCAGATTATTATCTATTCAGAGATCATAATAATCTGGCCACTCAGTGTATACTCACTGTTGCCTCTCAGTGGACTGGCCACATCTGGCCTGTGTGGATATGTCTGGTGAGGCTGGGGATCCCATGTTGTGGGAGACTACGACTTTGGCAGCCATCGGTACAGTTTCCCTCCCAGTATTCACACCCTCACCCTTGTGTGGTCTCCATTCACAAAGACTGGACCTGACCGGATGACTTGCTTTGGCCAATGGGGCATAAGCAAACATGATGAACGCAGAGTACTTGCCTCCTGGGACTTGTCCTCTCAGATCCCTGGCTCATGGTGTGGTCCTTCTGCAAACCCAGCTGTCAATCTTGAGAAGCCCAGCCTAGCCATAAGGAGAGGCCACATGGGGCGGGGTGTGTGTGTATGTGTGTGTGTGTGTGTGTGTGTGTGTGTGTGACTGAGGCCCTGACCTCAGGCCCTACTGACCCTGCACTGACTTTCCAGTGTGGGGGTAAAGTCATCCCAGAGCAGGACTGAGCTGTCCCTGTCACACCCTACCCAACCTGCAGCATCAGGATCAAACAAATACTTGTTGCTTTCAGCCACTAGCTTTTGGGTAGCTTGTTATGCAGCATTAGGTGACTGAAACATATGTGGATGGCCCAGGCCTTTGAAAAACTCTCAATCCCTTGTGCTTTCTCTGACACCAGAATGCCAAAGGCGTCTCCCGCACGACTTGATACAGAAACCCTACACAGGAAGTGCTGGTACTTTGGAAATACGTGGATGGGGTGGTGACCCTTCCCTCCAGAACACCGTGCCCCTCCCTCACCCCCTGGCAGGTAAGTGATCACTTGGCTTCGTGCTTGCATTTGTAGCTCTGAAGAGAGGGCAGGTTCCCTGGACCACCTCTGCTTCTCCTAAAGCTGCTGAAGTGCCCAAGTCTCTCAGCAAAGGGTTTGAGGGCCCGGGCCGCACGTGTCGGCAATGGACCCCCTAGCACCCATGTGAGTAAATGCTGAGGGAAGGAATGAATTGTGAACAAAAAGTGGCTCATCTGGATCAAAGCAGAAGGTCAGGTGAGAGAGGTATAGAGGGGTCTCCAGACTGGAGGGTCAGTAGAGATTCTAGTTCTAATGCAAAATTGCTTTGGAATTATTTTTAATACTTTTAAAATATAATTATAGTAGCTACCATTATTGAGTTCTCATCCTGTGCCAAGCACTGTGCTAAGTGCTTTTTCTGCAATTATCATCTCAACAACTCCGGGAGGTAAGTATGAGAACTTTCATCCCATTTTATAGATGGGAAAGTTGGAGCCCAGAGAGGTTAGGTAACTTGCCTGAGCAGGAACGGGAAGATTTGAACTCAGACAGTCTGGCACCAGCACCCACGGGCATAGCTACCACATTCTGACAAACAACAGGGGCCCCTATTCCATCCTTGGAGAAAAGGCCGGGGCCTGGCCTGCCTCAGGGCACAAGTGCCAATGCTTAATCCATGTGCTCCTGGGCCGTTGGGAAGCCCAGGTCAGAAGAGGAAGGAAAGGAGAGTGTCTGGGGTCCTTGTGCCAGGCAGCAGGGGCACCAGCACTGGGACGCAGAGTTGGCCCTGCCTGCCCTGGCCGTGCCCACAGCACCTTCACTGGTCATGCCCACTGACTCTTCAGAAACAAGCCTGGCTATTCACACATGCCCCTAATGCCAGGTTCCAAGAAAGCCACCTAAATACCTGGTATTTGAGATGTAAAGAGACCGGCTCCCTGTACTTAGTGCTGCGCTAACTTTTCCAATTATAGAGCCCTATTTTTCCAACGTCTAAAATGGACAGACGTTATAACTGTCCTGGGCCCCAAGGTTTCAGAAACACCATTCGGGCTCCTGAAATACAATCGTATATTTTAGACTAATTCCTAAAGGGCCCGAGTGGAGTTATCTTTAACATCTGCCAGCACTCACGTGGGGCTGGACTCTGTTTGCAAACAGCCTGGCGTTGGTCACGTGGAGACCTCAGGTGGGACCAGCTCGGTGCTGGGCTGGGCAGGGAGACGTGAGAGGCAAGGTCCCAGGCTCAGATGGAGTGGAGGTGGGAGAACGGGAAATGCAATCCTGTCCTTGGAGAGCTCAGTCTGAGGGGAAGACACAGCCCTGTCCTCAGGGAGCCCCAGTCTGAGGGGAGCTCTGCCCGAGGAAGCCCCCAATCTGAAGGAGGAGGCAGGACCCATACACAACCCCAGCAGAGGAGCTTGGAGTTGGCTCGGGAGGGTTTTATTCCGCCGGCGCTGCTGTCACAGGGCGGGCAGGGGCCGGAAGAAGGTCTGTGGGAAGGCCGCTGAGCCCTGTGCTCCGGGCCTGGCAGCAGGCAGAGGAGGTAGGTGGGGGCAAGGGCTGAACTTTAATCGCTCCCTGGAGCCCGTGAGGCCTCGGGCCTGGCAGCTGGGGCACTTTCTGGTCGATGCTGGCTGCCGTTATTAAACATTTATTGTGTAAGGGAGATGTGCTTTCCTGGTGGCCGGCGGACTTGATGAGTAAATGGACTAGCACTAATCCGAGAGAGACAGTGAGGGCTTCAGAAAAGTAAGTGCCTTCCTCGCCTGACAGCTCCCAGGGAGGGGGAGCTATAAAGGGTCGGCCTGAGACTCCGTTTCCCAAAGATTGGAGAGCCACTAGCCTGGCAGCCAGGCCCCTGACGCCCGGGAACAGACAGCACATGGCGACTGGGGGCTCGTGGAAGATACAGGGAAACTGGGAGCTTGAAGATGGCCTGTGTAGGGGACCGAGTCCTGGCCTGGCACCCGGAGCCCTGGGCTCAAGACAGCCCAGCTCTTACTTTGCAGGGCATCACCTCGAAAAGAGACAGAGGCACTCCTCCTCCCCAGAGGTCAGTGACTGGGAGAAAAGGGGAGGAGGGAAGAGTTCCGGGGAAGACACAACCCAGAGACTCCAGAGACAGAGCCGCCAACCAGCGGGGCCTGGAGAGGCAGGCTTTATCCTTCCCCGTCCGCTTCCTTTTCACCCAGAGCAGGGCAAGGGCTCCTGGTAGGAACCTGGAGGAGGCCATTCTGGGCCCGGACAGAGGCCAGAGCTGGGTGGGCTCTCCCCCGATGCCTAGAACACCCTGCGAGGCAGTGAGAGTTCTTCGCTCCCTGAGTCTTGCAGGCCAAACAGAGCCGGTGCCTACAGGGCCAGCAAGGTGTCCCTGTGGCATTGGCCAGGCCATTTTTTCTCTGGGTAGGGAAGCAAGCTGTCCTGACCCTCTTCAGGTAGGAAAACAAAAAGAGAGGGCTGGTTTTGATCTGGAGAGGGCCTCTCCTCAGACCGGGAGCTTTAGTCCTGGGCAAACTCCACACGGACAGAGATCTGGGTCTGCCTTCTACGCTGTTTCCTCCCAAGGCCCAAGACCAGGCCTGGCACATGGTAGGCACTCAAGAAAAAAGGATTAAATTAATTAGAGTCCATTATCCACTCCTTTCCCCCCTATTTTCCTTTTAACACTAATTCAGACCTAATTTCTTACCAAAAAATCTTTTTTTAAAATATATTTTATTGATTTTGTACAGAGAGGAAGGGAGAGAGATAGAGAGTTTGAAACATCAATGAGAGAGAGTCATTGATCAGCTGCCTCTTGCACCCCCCCCCCCCCCCACTGGGGATATGCCCGCAACCAAGGTACATGCCCTTGACCGGAATCGAACCCGGGGCCCTTCAAGTCCCCAAGCCGACGCTCTATCCATTGAGCCAAACTGGTCCCGGCTTTACCAAAAAATCTTGTTAAAACTTTCCCACCCTAGCGGGTTTGGCTCTGGGGATAGAGCATCGGCCTGCAGACTGAAGGGTCCTGGATTTGATTCTGATCAAGGGCATATGCCTAGGTTGCAGGCTTGATCCCCACTGGGGACCGTACAGGAGGCAGGCAATCAAAGATTCTCTCCCATCATTGATGTTTCTACCTCTCTCTCCCTCTCCCTTCCTCTCTGAAGTCAATAAAAATTTATTTTAAAAAAGCTTTCCCAACTTCAGTGACAACTTCTCCACAGCAGTAAATATCAAATTCATTTCCCAATACAATCAATTGAATTCTAACTGGCTATTTTGAAAGTGAAAAACGATGAATGTAGGCTATTGTCTTTCCTGTATAGCAAGCCCTATGCTGGTGCTTTACAGGCATTACATTACTTAATCCTTTCAGACATCACATTGTTGAATGCTGAGGCTTGGGGAAATTATGTAGTGCACTCAAATTCATACCTCTAGGAAGTTGCACAGCCAGGATTCAAGCACACTCCCGACTCAACTCCTTTCTCAACTTTTTTGCTGAATTCCATGGAATTGTTTCGTTCCAACTAGGTTTGTGATCCAAAAGGTAATTCCACAAAGACTTGTTTAGTTCCTATGTATGCCCAGGGCTGGACAGGGTGCCCAAGAAGCTCCAGTCCCTAGAGCCACTGGGCCCAGGGACAGACGAGCTCAGGGCCTGATGAAAGGCCCTGTGACAGGTGACCTGGTCTCCCCATGGCTGCGGCTCCCAGCAAATGCTGGCTCTGTCATCCGATCAATGGCACTTCATCCTCCCAATCAGAGCACATCCAGACTTGTCTGTTTCCCCCAGAAGACAACCTCTTGGCATTCAGAGTCAGCAGCCAGGAACTGGCCTGGCCCCTCCTGAGGGAACACCAACCATCCTAGTCCCTCTTGGGGGCACACCACCCCTTCCAGGTTCCCGATGCCACCGGTGGATGGTGGGGACGGGGACTCACTAGTCCATCTTGTTCTTTCCTGACCCTCCCACCCGCTGACCAGAAGGGACTCCTTCTGAGGGCTGCCCATCTCAGAACTTTGCTGACACGTTCCTTGTGGCCATTCCCATTACTGGGTATGTGTGTAAATGTCTCATCACCCCATTATTATTATCTCCTCACAGGCACCAGGCACTGGCCATAAATTCTTTCTAATCTCCATGAAAACGCCACCGTCATTACCCACTTCTTTTTATAGGAAGGCTGAGGCTTGGAACATGGAGAGAGCATGCATCCTGCCCAAGGCCACTTAAACTTGTAAATGTCAGAGAGCGCAGGTTTGAATCTAGAGCTGTTGGCTCCAAAGAAGTGCCCTGAACTGAGCTTTTATCAAAATATGCTGAAAAAAATTTTCACGTGTTTTTTTTTTGTTTTGTTTTGTTTTTTGTCATCCTTGCAACAAAGCCATGACTGAGAATGAGGCAGCCCTCAGTGCCTCACAGTGGTGCTCTGTGCGCCAAGGACGGTTCTAGAAAGACAGCAGTGGAGGCCGCCGCCGGCCCGGGACAGTCCCCAGGAGGAGCACGGGGGGGAGGTTTGCTTGTCACTGTATTCTCTTCAGTCCGAGTCCTTCTCTCCTTCCTTGTTCTTTTCACCTTTTCAAAAACCTGTGAAAATCATGTTTCAATCCAACAAAGCAGGGCCCCCCTTGCTGGGCCTCCTATGAATCAGGCCTCTGGGTTGGGTTGCGGGAAGCCATATTTTCACAAGCATCCTCAGCAGCAGGCGCTGGGGGCTCTGGCCCAGCCTCCCAGAGAGAGCCTCGTCTCACACCCGGCTGTGGCCCCTCCCCCTGGCCCTGAGTCCTCAGCTTGGCACTGCCAGCTCCGAGCTGTTTCTCTCCTTAGTGTCGCCCCAGAGACCTTTTCCAGTCAGATGTCATGAGCTCAGACCTGCTGATAAGCCAGCACCACCCGGGGGTGCAGCTCCTGTGCCCTATGGCCTCACTAAAGCTCAGAGGTCACCTACTCTCAGGCCTTGCCATCCCTCACACCTCGCCTGCCACCCCTCCATACCTGGCCCTGCCACCCCCAGCCCCTAGACCCCTCAGCCTCCAAGGTCAGCCAGGCCTACCTTATTAGGGCTCCCTCAGATAAACGAAAGCCTCCCAACCATTCTGTTTTGCTCTGTGGCTCTTCCATGTCATGATCTTTGGGGGATCTGTTGGCATTACATAGCGGTGGACAGAGAGCGGCACAGCACGTCCCTGTGTCATGGGCTGCCATCTGCCTGGGAGTGATGTGAGCATGACTTGGGGGCCAGACATCCGGGGACAAGTCTTTAATCTCCGTGATGTGCGGATGGAAGGAGATGAGATGTGTAGAGCCCGCACATACGACAATGCTCTCAGGATTGCCACTATCGTTAGGCTCTCAGAGGGAAGATTTATAATCGATATCTGGGCCCTGGAGTTAGATACCTTGGCATCCAGTCCCCACTTTGCATCCTTCAGCTCTCTAACTTCCCAAAGCCTCCTTTTTCTCATCTGTAAAATGGGGTAATGTCTGCATCACCGGAAGGTGGGGGATGGGGTCTGGCACCAAGCAGATGCTCAACAAACATTCATAGGACGAACAACGGGATGGTAAGGGGGCAGAAGCAGAGGTGTGCGGCCTCCGCCTCTGCCTTGGGCTGCTGGTGAGGGTCTGTGGGCACCTCTGGGGCGGGGGTAGGGCAGGCTGGTCCAGGCCCTCTTCCTTCACAGCACCCAGGGCGATCACAGTCCAAGGAAGCCCCTAGACCACCCAGCTATTCACGAGGGTGGGATAGGCCTGCCCCCTGGGCCAGGTGGGCACCAGTCAGTACCACCTGTGTACCCCTTCTGCTAAGCAGCTGGACCGGGAAGCCAACCCCAGTCAGAGCCACATCACTCACACCAAGAGGAAGCATCCCTCAAAGGCCGACGTCTCCTTGGCCATGCGGTGGGCGAGGGGTCTCACGTGGACGTAGCCTGAAGGAGAACAGAGCGAGCAAAGTATGGCGTGTGCGGGGGCACCCCTGGGCCTGGGCTCCTGCAGGCCCTTCTCACGCCCAGGAGCAGCTGCCTCCAGGCCTCCGGGTGCCTCTTTCCCTGCCTGGGGAGCCCCTCCCGGCCCGCTTTGTGGAGGGTGAGGCAGCCTTTCCGGGGTGCTCTCCTGACGGAAACAGGAGGAGGAAAAGGAAGGTCACCTCTGAGCTCCCTGCCCTGGGGCCAGTTTCCAGGACTAGAGGTTGTTAGGTGCCTGCCCCTGCCCGTGGGCACAATTAACTCGTTTATGCCTTCGCTCATTGTTAAAATTTTGTAACAGTTCATTTGAACCAAAACTGAAGGTATGCCGGGAGCAAGGTTTCAAATGCTCCTCAGTTCATCTTTTACTTACCTGCCCGAGCTGCCTTTGATAGACTGAAAACCCCAGGAGGGCCAAGAGGCCAGCTCCTATCTTATTATCATGCGGGGGGGAGGGGAAGGAGTAGGAGGGGGGAACCCCGAGTACAACACTGTCATTGTTAACATCCCCAACGCTCAAGGGACCGTACAGTGGCTAGACTGGTTAAGCACACATGATGGTGTAGGCACCGCACTAAGCACTTCCCAGGTGTTAACTCATTTCATCCACACAACACCTCTGTGAGATCAATCTATTACGACCTCCATGCATAGAGAGTGAACTGAGGCGCAGCGCGATTGAGTGGCCCACAGTCATACAACTAAGAGCCTCTGAAGGCACAGCTATACCCATTTCTGGATCCCGAATCCACGCTCAGCCACACCATGAGCATGTGGTGGGCATTTGTGGAGTGACTGCCCGACTGACCAACATGCAGAGTGCAGGCAAAGGTTGGGGCAGGGCCGAGGGGACCAAGCCTGGGTTTTGAGGCTGGTTTGGGCCTGAAGTCAGCAGCTTGGCATCCAAAGGTGTCCCAGCTCTGGCTCCTCCTCTATCAACCACCCACCTGGCCCGCAGAGGCAACCTGAACAGGACTCTGTTGCTAGGGCCCTAGCAGGAGTGCCCTGCCCAACACTCCCTGCCCGCTATGGGGACCTGCCTCTCCTGGCCATGTCCATCCTGGTGATTCGGTGTGGCCTGGCTGCAGCTGCTCCCAAGGCACTGACTGGGCCAGGCGTACGTCTCTGTCCCCACCCTGATTCCTCTGGCCTTCTTGAATAATCTGTGATTAAGAAAATGGGCTCCAGTTTGGCCAAAACCGGTTTGGCTCAATGGATAGAGCGTCGGCTTGGGGACTGAAGGGTCCTGGGTTCGATTCCAGTCAAGAGCATGTACCTTGGTTGCTGGCGCATCCCCAGTAGGGGGTGTGCAAGAGGCAGCTGATCGATGACTCTCTCTCATCGATGTTTCTAGCTCTCTATCTCTCTCCCTTCCTCTCTGTACAAAATCAATAAAATATTTTTTTTTTTTTAAGAAAGAAAAGAAAAGAAAAGAAAATGGGCTCCAGGGTCAGAATACCTGAGTCCCAATCCTGGCTCTGCTGTGTGGCCTTGGGCATGTTAATTAACCTCTCTGCACCTCATCTTCTCATCCTTCAAATGGAAATCAAAACAGATTGCTGTAAGATGGCTGGGAGGGTTAAATGAGTTACCTAAAGCATGTAAAAGGCATAGAACCAGGGTACATCTCACACAACATATACATCTTTGTGAATGTTATTATATACCTTCTTGCCCACGCATTTAGATGGATGGATAAATAGCCAATTGGGGAGGAGGGAGGGCAAAGTGATGAGGGTCGTAGTTAGCTTCACTAAACACCAGAGCTGAGCTGCCAGGATACCCCCTTGCTCTCACGTGAAGTTACCCATGGTTGGGAGTGGGAGGGAGAAGTTCTGCTCCCTGGCACCCTGATTCTGCAGATCTCGTGTGGGTGTTGTCTCGCCCTCTATGAGGCTGAAAGCCAGCATCGCTGCGTTAGATACTTAGCGCTCAGGTACACTGACCACAGACACAGCTTTCTATCCGATGCAGTTGAGTGGATTTTAAAAAATCTTGATCCAAGTTATTCATGCATGTAAGGGTCACACAGCTCTGCAAGGTGCCTTACAAACAGCCGTCCCCCTCAGCAGGCGTGATCACAGTCAACTGCCACGGCGCCTCTTCTGGCGCCTCTCCACAACTCACCTGCGCAGCTTCCCTAGCCCTAACCTCCCTGCCATCGCCTCCCTGCCATCCGGTTAAAGGGAATGGAATGTGGCCTTATACCAGCATTGACATCAGAGTTGAGCCATTTAGTAAACTGATTGTTTTTTATTTCCTTTGCACTGCTTTCATTCTCCCTGGAACTGGCCGGCAGGGGGAAGGGGCTGTGGGAGTGCTCCAGGGCATGTTCAGCCAGTCTCACTCAGTCCCGATGGACCTCAGACAGACCCCAGAGCAAGTAAGTGGCGCCAGTTCCAGGGAGAAGGAAAGTAGTGCAGTCCCAGAGCAAGTAAGTGGCAGAGCCGGGAGGTGACCCCAGGCTCTCCCCACTGAGGCTGTGCCACCTGGCCTGGGAGACCTCACGCTGTTTCTGTCTCTCCCGCTGACTGGACGCTGGGTGAGGGCAGCCCCTGTGTCCTGATGACAGTCCTTTCGGTTGTTTGCTTAACTTTTTATGAACTTAGAACTAATGCAGGGGCTTCTCACTTTATAATAACGATAACAGCGAACACCTACTGAGCACTTCTATGTGCCAGGCACTCTGCTAAGAACTTTCCATGTATTAACTCATTTAACCCTCTGAGGTTACGCTATTATTAATAGAGGCCCGGTGCATGAATTCATGCACAGGTGGGGTCTGGCCAACCTGCCCTGATGAGAATCCACTGGGGGTGGGGCTGGCAGGGGGGAAGGGCTGTGGGAGTGCTCCAGGGCATGTCCAGAGTCTCACTCAGTCCCGATGAGCCAGGCCCCAGCAGCGAGCTAACCTACCAGTTGGAGCATCTGCCCCATGGCGGTCAGTATATGTCATAGCGACTGGTCAACTGGTCAACTGGTCAACTGCCTGCCCCCTAGTGGTCAGTGCACATCATAGCCAGTGGTTGGGCATCATTAGCATATCATTAGCATATTATGCTTTGATTGGTTGAATGGACAACTGGACACTTAATATATTAGGCTTTTATTATAGAGGATTTTTCAGATTAAAAAAAAAACAAAAACTGAGGTGCAGAGAGGGTAAACGATGTGCCCACAGTCCCAGAGCAGGTAGGTGGCAGAGCCAGGAGGTGACCCCAGGCTCTCCGCACTGAGGCCTGTGCCACCTGGCCCTGGGATCACCTCACGCTGTTTCTGTCTCTCCCGCTGACTGGACGCTGGGTGAGGGCAGCCCCTCTGTCCTGCTCCTCTGGGAGCCTGGAGGCAGCTGGACCCGGAAGACCCTCTGGCGCTGGTCCTGCCCTGGGCCGCCTACTTGTCCACATGTTCCTCCACCTGGGCCTCGCCGGCGGGAGGCAGGGCAGGGAGTGCAGCTGTGTGGGTGCAGCTGGGCCTTCAGGGGCTCAGAAAGGCAATGCAGTGCCCCAAGGCCTCACCACCAGGGGACATGGGTCCAAACTCCCTCCTCTGGCTACAAGTCCAAGGCTGTTCCTAACGTGCGAGGCTGCCTCCTACTGGCACAGACCCACACATTACGCACACTAACGTGCAAGCATATAGAGAGTATACATTATTCACTTCTACTTGTCTTGCACTCACATTTATTTGCATGTGAGCGTGTTATATACACGTATATACAGATATAATTGCATCTCACATGCACGTCCACACACATAGGCTGGGGAGTGCTGCTGGTGCTGGGAGACCAGGCTGGGGAAGGAGGCCAACGGGGAGAGGAAGGGACCAAACCTGGGGGCCTCCACTGGGTGTGGGGTCGTGGGGGAGGGGGAGCAAAGGGCCTACCTGAGCTGGAGGCCTCAGGAGATACTGAGGCTGGATATCTGGGCTGGGGATGAGGAAGGCAGGGACCCTGAACACTTAGGGTGCTGCTGTCCTTCAGATCAGTGGCTTGTCCACTCCACACACGTTGATACAGCACCTACTGTGCACACAGCCTCAGGTATGGGCAGCCTAGACTCTCACAGGTGTGGACCAGCCTGGTGCAGTAGCTTTGGGTTCTGACAGACTCAGATTCTAATCCTCTCTCTCCTTGAACAAAAGTTAACTCACTTGGCCAAGCCTCCATTAAGAGCATAATCTTGCAGCTTCTTGGGCCTTTCTGGGTGCGTGGTCAGTGCTAGCCTTGAGTGGGGGTCTTTTTATGAACTTAGAACTAATGCAGGGGCTTCTCACTTTATAATAACGATAACAGCGAACACCTACTGAGCACTTCTATGTGCCAGGCACTCTGCTAAGAACTTTCCATGTATTAACTCATTTAACCCTCTGAGGTTACGCTATTATTAATAGAGGCCCGGTGCATGAATTCATGCACAGGTGGGGTCTGGCCAACCTGCCCTGATGAGAATCCACTGGGGGTGGGGCTGGCAGGGGGGAAGGGCTGTGGGAGTGCTCCAGGGCATGTCCAGAGTCTCACTCAGTCCCGATGAGCCACTGGCTCTGGGACACACATCCACACATAATACACGGGCATGCCAATTTACACAGATTCATATATCCACAAACATATATTTACACAAACACATTACACAAAGACATAATACCTTACTTACAAACCCATGCATATTATATTTTCACACATACACACTTATAATACATGCACATATTATACAGACAAAAACACATAAACATGTAACTACACGCACATACACATATAAACATACATCTACATTTGCATAACACAGAGATATTTCCACATGTTAAAACACAAACGTTTGTACACGGAACACATACAAATAACAATACACACAGCACACACACAAACATATACAAGCACATGTCCATACCCACAAAAGCAAAAACTTGTACAAATACACGCACACTATGTGCACACAGGTGTGCCTGCCTGGCCTGGTGTAGGGGGAGCCGTGGAGAAGGCCGGTGTTCAGATCCTTCAGTCACCCCCTGATTTGGGTGAGTGTTTCCTGACCTCCTGCTCGGGGTTAATCATAGTCACCTCCCTGGGCCTGACTGGGCAGCAGTCACCTTACGTTTGCAGTGGGGACCCAGGGCTTTGCAGTCTGTAGAAGGGTGGGGTTCCCCAGACCTCCTGTCTTGCTCTGACCCCCACTCAAGGCTAGCACTGACCACGCACCCAGAAAGGCCCAAGAAGCTGCAAGATTATGCTCTTAATGGAGGCTTGGCCAAGTGAGTTAACTTTTGTTCAAGGAGAGAGAGGATTAGAATCTGAGTCTGTCAGAACCCAAAGCTACTGCACCAGGCTGGTCCACACCTGTGAGAGTCTAGGCTGCCCATACCTGAGGCTGTGTGCACAGTAGGTGCTGTATCAACGTGTGTGGAGTGGACAAGCCACTGATCTGAAGGACAGCAGTACCCTAAGTGTTCGGGGTCCCTGCCTTCCTCATCCCCAGCCCAGATATCCAGCCTCAGTATCTCCTGAGGCCTCCAGCTCAGGTAGGCCCTTTGCTCCCCCTCCCCCACGACCCCACACCCAGTGGAGGCCCCCAGGTTTGGTCCCTTCCTCTCCCCGTTGGCCTCCTTCCCCAGCCTGGTCTCCCAGCACCAGCAGCACTCCCCAGACACATTCCTCTCCCTCAGACATTCACTTCAAGGGCTCGCAGTTTCTCTGCAGGATCTGATTTGCCGCTCAGGCATTTCCTCGAGTGGCCCCTCGGTGTTTGCCCTCCTCCAGATGGCATCCAGATGCAAACAGGCTCCTTGCCCCAGCCCGGGCTCCTCAGCTGGGGGAGATTAGTCCTGACCCCCACCTCACACCCACCTCCCGCATCCCCGGCTTTGTTTCTTGGGCCTGAGGTCAGAGCTCAGGTTAACACCTCAGCCTGCTTCTCTCCTCAAAGCCAGGGCTTTGAACTGCCTTATGATCTGCCTCTCTCCACAGCCTTTGTTCAGTGCAACAGGTAATTGCTCTGGGAGCCAGAGCAAATGTCAACGTGATGGTGAGGGTGCTGAGACGCAGTCTGGCCCTGGCGGGGAGGGAGAGCAGGGTGTGTGGTGGGTCCAGGAAGCAGGTAGGGAGCACCCTGGACCTCCAGCAATGACCAAATCCAGACGAGGAAACCAAGGTGCCGAGAAGGGCACGGATAAGAATCACGCGGAGAGTTACTGACCAAGGTCCATGTGCAACGACAATACGTACAGGTCCGCTCATTTCGTCCTGTGAGCTGGGCGTGATGATCCCCATTTTACAGATGAGGAACCTGAGGCCCAGAATGGAGAAAAAAACTAGCCAGAGCAGTCATCTTCAGAATAACTTCTCTGTGCCAGGCATTAGAGGGAGATCGGCTAACCTTGAGGACTGGACATAACTGTTTTACCCATTTTCTAGATAAGATAACTGAGGCTCACCGAGGCCTAGTGACGCATACAAGACCACGTGGCTATGGAAGTGGCAGAACGTGGCTCCAAACCAAAGGCTTTCAGAGCCCACGGGGCCTCCTGGGAGGCCTGGCTGAGTCAGGGCAGGGCAGGCCTTCAGGTGCTTCCTCCAGAGCCCTGTCCTGGCACAGGAGGCCTCCTGGGTGCGGAACATTGCCAGGAGCCTGCAGGACGGTCCTGGGTAGAGGTCCCTGTGCCGGGGAAAGCCGTACTGCTCCTCAGAGGCCAGGCCCAGGCCTCCCGACTCTGTCTGGTGCCGCTCTCGACCTGGCCGTGGGCCATCGAGGCCACCCCCGCCGGCCAGCTCTCAGCTGCCCTGAGAGCGGTGGGCGAGGCTCGTGCTGATCTGCACTCCAACTCTCTGCTTTCCCTTCGAGTTAATATTTACACACTCTCCACCCCGCGGCTGCAGCGCTGCCGTGGACATCCAAGTGGCCGGGAGGGATTCCCTGGCCCCTGGGCCCCCTAAAGCCCGTCTGGGCCCTGAGCGAGGCCCGTCGGACTCCAGGCAGCCGGGCAGTCCTGCTGGGCCCCGGTGGACTTTACTCTTCCCTGTGTACAAACTTCCCTGACCAAAAAATGGGGCATTTGGCCCAGGCTCAAGGCTGCCACGCAGGCATTTCCTAGAACCACTGGGCAACAGATCCTAGGGGTGAGGAGGGCGGGCCAGTCAGGCTGTGGCCCTGCTGAGGCTAAGGTAGCTGTGGGATGCGGGCCAGTCCTGGGGAGACGTGTGGGCCAATAGCACCTGCCGGGAGCTCCCAGGGTGGGCCAGAGGCTGTGTCCCAGAGGGAGCATACCTGTCCCTCTGGCCTGCCCAGCCCCAAACGCCTGAGCTGACACACAGGCACTTAAGGCTGGAATGTCTCACCTGCCTGCCTCTCCGGACTCCTCCCTCAGGAGGCCTCCCAGGGAGCTGAGGAGGGGGTGCCAGCGCTGGCTCGCCTCGCTTCTCCCCTCTCCCTTTCCTTTGCCTGGCGTCCTTCCTTCTGGGTTCTACTTGAGCTTGGCTCTGCAGCAGGTGGACAGAAAACTTGGGATCCCAGGGTCTCTGAGCTGGGCTCCTCCCCCAGAGGGCCGGGGGTGCTGGGTTGAACTTTGCACCCAGAGAATTTTAGGGGAGACCCCCAGCTGAGTGGAGGCGAATCAGCCCTGCAGCCCCAGGTGGCCAGATCGCGCTCTGGGGTCCTCGGGTGGTCCAAGAGTAGGAGTTACATGTCTGAGAATTTTGGTGATGGTCTGAGGGGCAGGGCATCGTCTCGGCTGCATGCCGGGGGGGCCAGGTAGCCTGGGAAGGGACGCTGTGGCCAGCACGCCAGGCCCTGCAGGTTAATGTTTGACCTGGGTCCATGTGTTTTTCCACTGGGTATTTTTATCCCCTGTACCTAGCAGTGGGCAGCCGGGCGCCCTCTTCTGTGGGCACAGGGGGAGGGAATGGGTGCCCTGCTGGGGCTGCTCTGGGCAAGGCAGGGCTGCGGAGCGGCCGGAGGGGCCGGCGAAGGAGT
Organism: Nyctalus aviator; assembly: GCA_036971965.1. Taxonomy (NCBI): domain Eukaryota; kingdom Metazoa; phylum Chordata; class Mammalia; order Chiroptera; family Vespertilionidae; genus Nyctalus; species Nyctalus aviator. The sequence goes on along the minus strand of CM072925.1, from coordinate 75,613,362 downwards.
GAGGGGCAGGGGTGAGAGAGAGCAGGGACCAGAGCAGGGCAGCTTTCTACCCCTCAGCCACATCCCTGGCCCTATCCTGCCCCACTCTCCCCTGCCAGCCCCAGCTCTCCTGCCCCTGGAAGGCCTGGCAGAGGTAAGGGGGGAGGAACAAGATGTGGGGGAGACCAACAGGACCTTCCAGGGCCCCACAGCTCTTCAGGGAGGTTAAACACCCCACCTGCTACCCTCATTGGTAATGAGTCACTCTCAGACCCTGGCCACCGCACGTTAGAGAGTTCTCCCTCCTAGACACGCCGCGGTCCTACCCAGATGGCGGGAGGAGTGAGTCCAAGCAGACTGAAGCCACCCCACCCCTCAGGCCAAACTGGTGGGGAGACACAGGCCTGCTGCCAGGAAGGCTCCAGCCTAAGGGAGGGGGATTGTGTCTAACGTATGACAGGAGCATTGTTCCTTTGCATCAAGCAGCCCGAGATGGAATTAAAGACACTCTATGTCCGAGAGCTCTGGGTTTCCCGAGCCCTCGCTTTCCCCCGGCTTCCTCCCTGGCAGGGGGAGAATCTGGCCTGAGCTGACTTTGTGAGGCTGTTTACAGCTCGGTGGCCACAGAGTCAGCCCGCTCACCCCTGCTGGGGCACAGGGAAGGGGGGCCTCCAAGGCTGCTCAGCCAAGGCCAGCTGCTGCCACAGTGCCGGCCACCGAGCCAGCAGGGTCAGCTTCCCTCCCGTCCCCACCTCAAGTCCAGAGGGGCTTTCAGTTCATACCTGAATATGGGGGAGTGGCCCCCCAGCAAACCCACCCACTGGCTGGCCCCCAGCCCCCTGTGGCCTCTCCGCCCCAGCACTCAGCAGCCCTGGTCTGAGGCGGGCCAGGCAGCTGGCCCCCGGCCCGGGGCCTTCTCTGGGCTCCCTGGGGTCTCGCAGGGGAAGGAGTGGGACCATTTGAGGGGAACCAGCTCTCTCGGCGTGGATCATGAAGGTTAGCAAACGAAAGTCCACGTCAAGGGGGAGCAGGCCTGCCAGGAGATCAGAGAACTCCAGGGAGGGGGGGTCTCTGTCTTCTCACTGTCCCCCATGCGTGCCTGGAAGTGGGGCTCGGACACGGAAGACTCTCACATGCGCACAGAGGGTGGGGCCTGTCCCTTGGTCTGCACTGTGAGACCAGTCTCGTATGGAGGGCTGGCTCCCTGCCCCCAGCCCACCTTTCTGTGGGTCTTCCCCTCTCACTGCACCCCCAGACCTGGCCACCTCGCTGTTCCCTGGTGTGCATCAGGTCCTGGACTGGGGCCACTCTCCTATAGGCCGCCCTCACCCCTCCACACAACAGGGGTGATGGACTCCCTTATCCCCTGCTCACCGATGAGGAAACTGAGGAGAAGCATCATTGAACAGTGAGCCTGTGGCATGGCTGGATGTAAAGCCATGTCTGTGTGACTCCCAGTCCCGCCGAGAGATCCTCTCAGCCACGGGTCCTGTGCATTTTAAATCCCAGGTTTCTCATCATCCCACTCTACCGGAGACCTCTCCCCTCAGCCCGACCAGGTGGTTTAACAGAACTGGCTCCTACCGCCCACTGTCTCATTCTCAGCACCGGGGAGGGCTTCCTGCTTCTAACCTTAGTGTCTCCTGCTGCTTCTTACCCTGAAATCAGGGAACGCGGGGCAAAGATGGTCTCCTACCCCTGCCCCCCTCCCCCCCCCAGCCCTGTCTTTAGAGACTATGTTCCATGGGCATTCCTCTATGGCTCTGAAGGGTGGGTTGCTCCAGACCTTGGGGGCAGAGGGAATGCTGACCTCGCACTGGGAGACGGAGGTGTCCTCTCGGGCCTGTGTACCCTCCATTTCCCACAGAGTCCAGGACAGGTAAGAACCCAGCCAGGATGGAGACAGGGACCACGAGACCCTCAGAAAGTCCTTGGCTTCCGATGCTGATGAGTTCTTTGGGGGAATTTGAGGCGGTGCCTCTTGGGGCACCAAGGAGTCCTGGGATGCGGAAATCCCCCCGTGGCCCCTGCATCTCTGCAGGGAAAGGAGCAGAGGGGAGAGGACCCGGGCTTGCACCCATGCGCAGAAATGGAGGAATTCGGTGCCTCCTCAGGGGAGAAGGAAGGGGGAATTCCAGAGACCCGGCTCCAGGGTCCTGGTGTTGGACCCAGATCCTCCATTTCCTCAAAGCCCGCTGCTTTCCGGGAGGCCCTCCTGACTTCTGGCCTCCCTGGCTTCCTGGCCGCGTTTGGTGGTGGAGCAGGTCATCTCCGTGCTTGGAGGGGGGGCACAATCGAGGGGTCACAGCTCGGCTCCAATGGCTCCCTGGCCTGAGAGATTGGGATGGAGAAAGTCCCTGGCCCCCAAGCCATCCGACCCCCCTCTCCCAGGCTGCCTTGCCCCAAACACCCAGCACCAGAAGATGAGCCTGCCTCCTGCAGCCCACCCCTTCCCAGGAAGGACGAGACCCCACCCCACTGTGGGGAGACAGGTGGCCTGAGCTGTCAATCAAGTGTTGCCCATCCTTCTCCTCCTCTAGGCATTCTGAGTTCCTTTCACTCCCTGGCCTGTGGGCACTGGTTTTAGCTGCCCTGGCTGGAGCCCATGAGAAATTCAGAGCAGGAACAGAGGCCTTCCAACAGGAGACACAGCCATGTGCATGGGTTAAAGGCCAGGCGCCAGTGCCGACGAGAACAATGACAAACGCTAGCATTCCTTTGGCCCTTCCAAAATGGGGCACCTACTATAGATGGATCCGTTTCATCCTCACAACCACCTAGAAAGTCAGAACTATAACACCCACATTTTACAGACAGAGAAACTGAGGCCCAGAGAGGTTAAGCAACTAGCTCAAGGTTGTACAGCCTGGAAACAGGTGGTCCACCCCAGAGGCCCTCCACATACCTGCACTTCCCAGACAGGAGCCAGTGAACTCATGGACCCTTTAACTCTGAAATAATTAAAGTGAAACTTCAGCTCCTCAGCCACCTTTCCACTGCCCAGTAATCACACGTGACTACCACCTTGGACAAGGCAGATACTGCACATTTCAATGATTGCAGAAAGTCACATTGGACCACACCGTCTGTAATCTACTGCCTCTCGGTAAGCAGGATGGAGCAATGGAAAACCATCCTTCAGCTGATAGAATAAAATAATAATTAACAGTATGATAATAAAGGCTATGATTTACCAAGCTTCCTACGTGCCAGGCACAGTGCCAAAGCCATAATCCTTACTCAATCCTGGGCTCGGGAAGGTTACCCAGGGTCACAGTAGCCAGGAAATGAATCCAGGTCTGGGTGATCCCGTTCCCCTGGGGGTCTTTCCCCCTCCGGCTCCACCCTTGGCCGTGTCCCCGGGAGTGTAAAGCCCCTGGAGAAAATAGGGGAAGGCAAATGCGGGCATTTCACCAGGACAGGGATTAGACCAATCAGCACATAATTAACATCATCACATTTCCCCGCAGCCGGCTGACCAGAACATTGCGCTAATGAGGTCAAGGTCTTGATTTTGAGCCTATGAGCATCCCTTCACACTGCCCTGCCCAGAGGACCGCATCAGGCCCCCAGATACTGTGGTTAGGAGTCTGGGAGACCGCGGGTGATGTTTTGGCATCGTCTAGGGCCTGCTTTCAGAGGCCCAGCCTAGGCCAAGCCGCTCCAGTCAGGGAAGGGCTGGGGAGGCAGCCTGTTAAATGCTGATGGGTGTCTACCTTCTCAACAATGATAGTGGGAAGGTCTTTCTCCTCTAGAAAGGATGGGGTCAGCAGAGGCAAGCACTACATTTGAATAAAAGATGCAAAAGATAGAATAGACCTTCTCTTCTGTAGAACTGTTGGAGGTCGTGGAGTTTATTGGGAATTTTGAGGGCTTGACTTGGGTGGGGAGATCTGCCATCAGCATTGTTCTGTGGTTGGGGAAGTTAGCTCCAATTTTTTGTCAACCTCCACGTGTCATCCTGCGAGATACGGACCAGTGAGTGGGAGGAGCAGACAGTTCAGCTGGGAGATGGACCTTCTCCTGGACACACCTCAGATGACGAAGGCACAGCACTTACAGAAGGTTAGGCGTGTGGTAGGTCTCCGTAGATGTTGGTCCATTGAAATGATCTCTCTCCTGTAAGCAGTTTTTTTTCCTGGGCCAGCACACCACCAGGTTTGGGGGGAATCTAATGACATACACGCTATGCCAGAGGCATGACCCAGTGACTGGCTGTGTGACCAGAAGAGGCCATGCTGTGCTGCAGTAACAAATAAACCACGAACTCTCAGTGACGTCAACCACAAGATTTATGCCTTGCTCATTCATTTTGATCCAGTGAGATTAGCTGGGGCTCTGCTCTACATCGTTAGAGATCCTGGAGGCTGGTCACATCAAATTTCAACACATTGCTGGAGGAGCAGCAACGAGAAGGAGGGCTGTGCGCTGGCTCTTAAACGTGTTGACCCAGAGGTAACAGACAGCATCTCCATTCACAGCCTATTGGCCGGACGAGGCCTGTGGTTCCCCCACACTTCCCACTGTGGGTGTGTGGTGTGTAGTAAATGTCTCTGCCACTCCACTACTTCCCCTCTCAAAATCCCATTTATTTTCCTATAAAAGGGCTCTGGAGTATCCTTTAACTCTGGGAATCCAGGTCTTCATGAAATGTATAATAATAAAAGTGTAGTATGCTAATTAGACTGGAAGTCCTTCTGGACAATCTTCTGGATTAAGCCAGGCTGTGAGGGAAGCCCAGGTCCCGGGTGCCAGAGGGAAGCTGGTGGTGGCAGCCATGGGAATGAAAGCCTACTCTTGCATGAATTTCGTGCATCGGGCCTCTAGTGTAATAATAATAACAGGAATCTTTCTTAGGCATCTTACCTAAATGCTGATAGTCCTCAGCTATGCTTGACCCTCCCCTTTCAAAATTCACTTGAACTTGATATATTTATTTTATTTTACTTTATTTTATTGTTAGTCGTCACTCAAGGATATTTTTTCCATTGATTTTAAGAGAGAGTGAAAAGAAGGGGAGAGACACACAGAGAGAAACATCGACATGAGAAAGACACGTTGAATGGTTGTCTTCTGCATGTGCCCTGACTGGGGCCGGGGATTGAGCCTGCAACTGAGCCTTGACCAGAATCAAATCTGTGACCCTTCAGTCCCTGGGCCGACATTCTAACCACTGAGCAAAACCTGCTAGGGCTGAGCTTTCTTGACATCTTTAAACCATCAAAAGTTAGTTGACAACTCAATTTAAAAAATGGGCAAAGATCTGAACAGACAGATTATCAAAGAAGATATATAGAGAGCAAACAAGCATATGAAAAGATGCTCAATGTTATTTGTCATTAGGGAAATGTAAAATTAAAACAACAATGAAGAACTACTCTATACTTATCAGAGTGGCTAAAATCTCCCCCAAAATTGACAATATCAATTGCTGGTGAAAATGTGGAGCAACCAGAACTCTCATTCATCGCTGGTGGGAATGCAAAATAGTACAGACGCTTTGGGAAAGGGTTTGGCAGTTTCATACAAAACTAAACATAGTCTTACCATACGTCCCAACAATTGCTCTTCATGGTATTTCCTTTACTGACTTCAAACTCATGTTCAGACAAAACCCAATATGTGAATATTTATAGCAGCAATTTATTCATAATTTCAAAAAAATGTAATTGCCAACATAACCAAGGTGTCCTTTCGTAGAGATGTCCTTCAAGAGAAACAAACTGGTATGTCCACCCAACTGAATACTATTTAGCAGTAAAGAGAAATGAACTGCCAAGCCACACAAAGACATGGGTGAATCTTAAATGTATATTTCTGAATGAAAGAAGTCAGCCCGAAAAAGCTACATACCATATGATGCTCTGGAAAGGCAAAACTAGAGATGGAAAACAGATGAGTGGTTGCTAGGGGTTTGGGGGGTGAGGGGGGTTGACTAGATGAAACACAGAGGGTTTGTTTATGTTGATAGGACTGTTCTGTGGGATATCGAAATGGTGGATACATGACACTGGGGTGATCAAAACCTATAGAAGTGAGCCTTGATGTATGCAAATTTTTAAACATCATTTAGGACGCTGGGAGATCATAGGGTAGAGTGCAGAGTGTGACAAAAGAACCTAACTGTGTCATAGAAGCAAAAAACCACTTAATTGGAGGAGATGGGAAGCAAGACGCTGACTAAGTCACTTTGGAAGTGAGTGGTTCTGTAAGACTTAAGACCAAGAAAACTACCCGTAAGTACTATCCTCCAGTTGAGAAAGTTGCTTTCTGTGGAAATGTGGGCTCACAATTAAATAATATACATGCATATTGGAATTGAACAATTGAGTAGGTAGGTGGCAGGTGGTAGGAGCCTATCTAGGGGTGAAAGGTTACAGAAAAGGAAGGGGAGAATCTAGCATTATCCATGTGGATTAGCACTGGAGACAGCAGTGTGAGCTCATGCTTAGCTTACCATCGGTAGAGATGATTACACAAGAAATACTTACAGAAATGTGTATGTACATGGTTTAGTACAGGCCTATCTTGTTTTATGGCACTTCATGGACTTAGTGTGTATTTTTACAAATGAAAGGCCTGTGGCAACCCTAAGTCATGCAAGTCTACTGGCACCATTTCCCCAACAGGCTCAGGTGATGCTTAGCATTCTTTAGCAGCAGATTATTTTTTCAGTAAAGTACTTTCAATTAAGTATGTACATTGCCTCTTTAGACATAATGCTATTGCACACTTAATATACTACAGTATAGTGTAAATATAACTTCCATATGCACGGGGAAACCAAAACATTTGTGTGACTTGCTGTATTGCAGTAGCCTCAAACCAAACACTCAGTACCTCCCAGGTATGCCTGTATGCACACATATGTGCTAGTACACACATATACTGTATTTCCTTGCTCTGTCGGCTGGGAGTTCTATAAGCAACCACACCCCAGTGGTGACAAGTGCACTTCGTGTTCAGATCTTGGTTTCTAATACCGTTCTCTGCTTAATGGAATCAGGGCTCCTCAGCTAAAAGGCAGATTTGAGAACTGGGAAAAGGAATAAACAGGATGAGCCTAGAGCTGTGGTAGGCACACTGCGGCTCTCGAGCCACATGGGGCTCTTTGGTCTCTTGAGTGTGGCTCTTCCACAAAATACCACAGCCTGGGCAAGTCTATTTTGAAGAAGTGGTGTTAGAAGAAGTTTAAGTTTAAAAAATGTGGCTCTCAAAAGAAATTCTGATCGTTGCAATATTGATATTTGGCTCTGCTGACTAATGAGTTTGCCGACCACTGGCCTAGAGCAAGTAGGAAGTGCTCCAAAAAACCCAAGAAAACCGACAGAAAGAAGTTCCCAGTGGCCAACGATGCAACAGTTAGATAAATGAAATAAACAAGTTTTTGGATTATAACCCCAAATATAAAATAAATTTCCTCAAGTCCACCCTGGTATAAATTAATTTGGGGGGAGGGAGGAGAGACCAATCTTTCATGCAGAAGAATGCCAAATAATGATGTGGATGCTTCACTCCAGAGGAGCAGGAATAGCCCTCACCCCTGCAGTGTAAGCTCTGCATAGATATCTCCTTCCAAAGAGGACGGCACGAAAGGGGGCGGGGGCAGCTTTATGGTGGAGAAAGCTGGCAAACAGCATCTCAGCCAGGTGACTGAGGTCAGCGTTGCAATATCAGCAATGATACGTCACGCTGACAGAATGTGCCCTCGATGTGTGATGGGAATGGTGTGCTACTTCTGTGGTCTTCCTCCATAAACGCCTAACTTGAACCTGATCATGAGAAAAACACCAGACAAATGGAGGGACATTCTACAGAATACCTGACCAGTATTCCTCAAAAACCGTCAAGGTCATCAAAACCAAGGAAATGAGCAGCCTGAGGAGACACATGACTAAATGATGGGATCCTGGAACAGAAAAAGGACATTGATAATAAATAAATAAATAAATAAATAAATAAATAAATAAATAAATAAATAAGGAAATCTGAATGATGTCTGAGCTTTAGTGGACAATAATGTACCAATATTAGTTTATTAATTGTAACAAATATAGCATGCTAATTAAGACAGCTGGGTGTAAAGGGTATGGGGATTCTCTATTATCTTGGCAAATTTTTTTTTGTACTTTTCTTCTCTCTTTTTTTTTTTTTAATATATTTTATTGATTTTGTACAGAGAGGAAAGGAGAGAGATAGAGATTCAGAAACATCGATGAGAGAGAGTCATCGATCAGGTGCCTCTTGCACACCCCCTACTGGGGATATGCCCGCCACCAAGGTACATGCCCTTGACCGGAATCGAACCCGGGACCCCTCAGTCCCCAAGCCGATGCTCTATCCATTGAGCCAAACCGGTCTCGGCTATCTTGGCAATTTTTAAGTAAATGTAAAACTATTCTGAGTTAAAGAGTTAATTTTTAAAATGTTATTTGAGCCCAGTTGGTATGACTCGGTGGTTGAGCCTCGACCTAGGAACCAGGAGATCACAGTTCAATTTCCTGTCAGGACACATGTCAAGGTTGTGGTCTCGGTCCCCAACGTGGGGTATGCAGGAGGCAGCCGATCATTGATTCTCTCTCATCATTGATGTTTCTCTCTCTCTTTCTCTCCCTCCCCCTTCCTCTCTGAAATCAATAAAAATATATTTTTTAAATGTTATTTGAATTCAAGTCAAAAGACTAATGTGAGGGATTAAATTGAGTAAAAAAATATTTAATTCTGACATGATGAGTTTAACTGACTTTAAAAGTGCTTGTGAATAAGCTGCTCGAAGGTGGACAAGCATGCTCTGAGGCCGGGATGTGCGGGGTGGAGTCCCCACAGCTGGAGGGAGATGGGCTGGGATAGGACAGAGATGAAGACTTGCTTTTGGCCTCCATTTTGTACCTTTTGGTATAAATAAATGAAAAGAAAAACAAAAATGCACTGAACAGCCTGGCTGGTGTGGCTCAGTGGTTGAACGTCGACCTATGAACCAGGAGGTCACAGTTCAATTCCCAGTTCAATTGCCTGGGTTGTGGGCTTGATCCCCAGAAGGCAGCCAATCAATGATACTCCTTCATCATTGATGTTTCTATCTCTCCCTTTCCCTTCCTCTCCTAAATCAATAAAAACATATATATTTTTTAAATGTACTGGGTAAGATCGGAATAACTGCTCTCTTCCGAGGTGAACTTTTTGAATTGATAACCTCACTCATGTGTGTAAATTCTTTTATTTTTTACAAACTCCTCCCCACCCCCCCTTGCCCCACCTAGTAGAGGACACGTTGCTCCTTGTTCCCTGGGGTGTTCCGTGGAGCGGGCAAGTGGCACAGTGGACGGAACACGGATGTCAGAGCCCAGCCCACACATCCGCCATGTGACCCTGGGAGACCGCCCCACCGCTTCCAGCCTCGGCCCCTCGTCTCTGGCATGGCCAGACCTCCCCACGCACGAGTGGTGATGGGAAACGGGAGAGAACGTAGGTGCATCAACGAGGCCAGCATGGAGCATGGCCAAGGCCTCCTGTTAATGATGATGACTAACTAGCAGAGGAGCTGGAAGACAAGCAGGGTAACCTGGACGGCCTGGGTTCGCCGTGTAGACCATGGGAGAGAGAAGGCCTGCTGCCCGGCTCCCAGGAAGGCCCGTCCCAGGTGCTGGGCAGGTGGGGGAGCAGGGAGGGGCAGGCGGGGTGCCCTCCAGGCACAGGGATTGCAGCAGCCGGTTAGGCAAGGCAGGGGAGGTGGGCGAGCCCTCCACACCCTGCTAGGAAGTCCCTCTAGTGTTGCTCAGCCTCGTGGTCTCTGTGATGACCCTGGTAAATTTAAATGCACGATAGGTGATGGCCCACAAGTAGAAAGACAGTGGGCCAAGGCTGAAGCCAGTCCGGGGTGTGGAAGGGCCTCGCCCTGAGACGAATCCAGATGAGCTCTCAGCAATGCGTTCCTCGGTGGCCACTGCACCCCTGGGCAGCTGGTTCCCTAACTCTACCTGAGGCCTTGAGCCCGAGGTGGTCCAGTCCACCCCCCAAATGGGAAGAGGCCCCTCATCCTGGGGGACAGAACTCTTAGCCTGGGCCGGGTGGGGGAGGGAGCTGAGGACAGGCTGGCTCCCCCTTCCGGCTGGCGGCTCCCGGAGCGGGGCTGGTTCTTCCTGCGTGCTGGGAGCTCTTCGGAGCAGGGTGGAGCCTTTCCCCTCAGTCTCCCCTCCAGGGTCCCTTGTGGGGATCGGTCCCAGGGCATCCTTGGGATTCGGGAGCAAAAGCTCCTGCTTCCTAAGAAAAAAGCATCCTCCACAAACTGGACCAAGGGACAAGGGCTAAAATAAAACAGAAAGGGTTTTTTGTTGTTGTTGTTTTTTTACTTTGCATAATTTCAAAACACATTTTTTTGGTCCACAGTGGGATGCCTCCCGCGGGCCACGCGGGCCCTTGGGTTGAGTGGCAGCGAGAAAGTGCCAAGGATCTGGCTCTTGCCAACCTAACTCCCTCCCCCGACCATCGTGGCCCACAGGGCTGGCGGGCCACCCACCCCCGCACGGCTTCCTGGGGCCGCCAGGCGGAGGCCGTCGTAAATAGTTTAACTGTGTTTATGTAGCAGTAACATGCGTGTTACCTTTCGCAGCGGCCACATTCCAGAGGGCAATCTCGGGTGATTTACCTCGCCCCTCGCGGCCACAGTCCCTGCGGCGGGTGGGTGGCCTCCGGGGCCCAGCGCCGATGCCCCCAGAGGACTGTGTGAAAGAGCCGCCCTACCTTGCCGTGCCCCGCCACGTGTGTTCCAAACCCGGGATGCCTCAGCAGACCCCGCCCCCTACCCCCCCCCCAGGCCCTCTGAGGACTCTGGGGCGCTGTCGCCTGCACCCCCAGCCATCCCCTCCCCTCTGGCCTTCCTGGCCAGGGTGGCTGGTGCCCATCACGTTCACGGAGATGGATGGATACAGGCTCCAGCCCTCTCCCCGTACTGGCCCTGGCACCGGCTACAGCAGCCGCCCCCAGCCACGGCGCTAATAACTACCTTTGTTCAGCTCCCACGAGGTCCTGGGCATGATGCTCTGTGCCTTATGGCTCATGAAGGAAGTGCTGCGGTGAGCCCCTTCTGCAAACAACAAAATCGAGGCACACAGAGCGTATGTAACGCGCCCGGGAATGCGCAGTGAGTCCAGACTTAACCAGGCAGCCTGCGCTCCCAGCCACCACGCTTCCCCTCTCTCACGCCGAGACGCTGCCTGAGCCAGTCTGGCTCTTGGAAGGGGCAGGGTGACTGGCCGGGAGGAGGAGTCCAGGAAGCAGACGTCTGCTCAGTGTGTGTGGCACATGTTCACATACAGGAGCCCTTCTGTGTGGCCTGGGTGCCTCCACGGAAACATGCGCATGTGCGTGCACCTCTGCCCGGTATACACGAGTCCGCCCTATGCACGCTCATGCTCCACACATGCATTCCCACATGGACACACATACGACAACCAATGTGTGGATGGAGTGTTTGGGAAAGCTCAGGCCCCCAACTTTGCTAAAGAAGAGAGCACAGTTCCTCTACCTGACCTCCAGGCTAAATGTCTTCCCTGAGACAAGTCAGGAGCATGTGGGCTTTCTCTCGTTATTCCATGTGTTTATTCAACCAGTGCTTCCTGAGCACCCACTGTGTGCGGGGCCTTATGCTCAGGGCTGTGGTGGGAGACACAGCCTGGGGCTCAGCCCAGCCTCCCAGGAGCACCCTATGGTCCTGGGCAGAGGAGGGCCCCGAGCCAGCCATCCCTGTTGCCAAGAGTCAGCCTGGGGCTTGCTGGCTCAGAGCGGGCTCCCCACTCCAGCCTCTGGAGTCAAGCTGCCTGCCCAGCTCTGGGCACCCCGGGATCCTGGGCTTGCCCACAGGCTCGAGGTCTACAGGTGGCCCAGGCCTTTGGCAGGGCCCGGACCTCTCCCCAACTTACCTGCAGTGAAAGCACCGGCACAGCATCGCTGAGCGGACAGGCAGGTGTGAGTCACAGGCAGGCCCAGCCCTGGGCGCCTGCCCGCCTGCCTGCCATCCTGGCGGTGTGCTCCCCTGCCTGGCCACAGCACGAGCTTCCTGATGACTGGCCCCTCTGCCAGCCCTGCCAGGCCCTGCTCTGTGGGTGACAGGGGCCCGGCCCAGCAGTGAGGGGCCAGACTTCTACACCAGTTCTACTGCCTGAGTGCATGTCCAGGAGAACCCTGAGTCACGCAAACAACCCGCTGACCTGGACCAGACTCGTAGATGTGCGTCCCAAAGGGCCCGGGCTTACCAAGCTCGATTGCTGCCAACTTGAAATGCTTAATAGTTTCTGAACCAGGGCCCCCCCAAAATTTTGTAGCCAGCCCTGCCACTGGCTAAGGCTTCCTGTGAGTGAGACTGGCGCAGCCCTGCCCGCCTCTCCCCCCGCCTCGCCACTGCCAGCTCGGCCTCCTGCCCTGGGCTGGCCCAGGCCGCAGAGATGTGGGCGGCTGTGGTTTCTCGGCGCCCACAGGGCAGCCACAGTGTTTGAAGATGCACTTCAGCCATGTCCTCAGACTGTGTTCCTCCTGTCGCCCGGCCTGCGGTGGCCCTTGCCGGCTCCTGCCCTCCGGTGGCCCGCTGCCACCCAGGCCACGAGAAGCCGGGAAGGGGGGCCCTCGGCCCACACTCAGCTCATACCCAGCCCAGCCCACCCTCACGGGCACCAGCTGTAAAATGGGCACCAAGAGGACCCTCCTGGTAGCACAGGAAGCACCTGGTAGGCAGCCTGGCACAGAGTGAGCATCTGAGAGTTCTCGGTTTCAGCTGCCCATTAGCTCAGCACTTACTGAGGACTGTAAAACACCGAGCCAGCAAAAGCAGCCAGCCGCTGTAGAAGGTGAGGGAGCGGGGGGTTGAGGGCAGGAGGATGAGGTGGCTAGAGGCAGAAGTCACTTAACCAGATTGCAGACAGAATACTGACAGGCAGGCTTAAACGGTGGGGAAACCGAGCCCTGCTCCTCCACCCCCCAGACACCCCTCAGGGGCGAGCGTGGCATATCCCTGGCCATGCAGAAGGGACACCAGTCCTGCTCCTCAGCCACCATGTGACTGGACATGCTGTGTCCCAGGCTCCGGCTTCAGGGCCCAAGTGGGGAACTTCTTGATGGTTTGTCGGCGTCATCCATGCCACTCCCATCCCTTCAGACCACTATTTATCAAGTACCTCTGTGTGCCTGCCACCTGCAAAGGCTCCGCATCCATCCTGGGGACACACACAATCCCAGCCGACAGCCTGGCCTCCTCAGAGCGGCAATGGAGGGGTCAGGGGCTCCACTTCCACCCCTGGGTCTGCAGGAAGGGGATAGCCAGCGGCAGGCTTCCGTGCTCATCACCCCTCCTATCGCTGGCTCTCCTACTGACCAGCTCTGGGGCCACTCGTCTTCCAGCCCACAAGGCCTGGGGAGGACCCGCAGCCAGAGGCATGGCTCACCGACAGCAGAGTGGACAGGGCTCAGGATGAAGGGACGTCGTGCCGGCCCCGGAGGGGCGTTTGCGAGGCGGTGACGCAGCAGCATCCGCTTCAGAAGCTCGCTCCTGGGGGCCCCGGTGGGACAGACACCTGCCTCCTGGAGCGGAGCTCTCCCGACGGAGGCCTCTGAGAGGATGGAAGACAGAGCCTCTGCCCTCCCCCTGCTCGCATCCCCACAGCCTGGGAGCTCCATCCTTCCCTCTGTCCGTTTCCTGTGCAGCTCCGGGTACCCAGGGCCTGGGATTATTCAGCCTGGGAACCAGTCAGTGAGTCTCCTGTCTGCCCCAGGCCGCAGCACAGATTATTATTTTTTTTATTGGTTGCCCCTTGTTAACTCATAATTGCAATCATGTAACATTTAATAGAGACACAAAGCAACCCCCATCGCTGCCCCACCATCAGTCATTAGCTAACAAGATGGAGGCGCTCATAAAAAGAGCCGTTAAAACGAATTCCAGCGAAACGGAAAGCGGGAGGTGATGCAAGCCCCGGCTAACAAAGGCGGAGGGCCGGGAGGCGTGAGCGGGTGTGAGTGGAATAGCCCGGCCCTGATAAGCCTCAAAGCGCGGCCAGCTGCTCCCTCCTCCCTCCGCCGCCTGAGTCAGAGGAGCCGGGATCTGTTTAAAATCGAGCAATGTAATTAGCAGGTTGCATCATGCCCCTCGATTATAAATTACAATGGGCACAAAGGGGTTGGTCAGAGGAGCAGGGATTAGATGGGTAACCCAATCCCGGTGACGGGGGTGGGGCGGGGGAGATGAGGGGAGAGCACGGGGCTGGAAGCTGCCCCCAGTAGCCCCTGCCTACCATGTCACGGGGCAGCACAAGGCCTGCTCCCCGACTGCCCTGTGTGGCCCGGGATAATGATTTACAAACTTGAGGAACCAAGAGGTGCGAAAAGAAGATGACCCTCTTAACCCAGCCATTGTCCGCCTGCCGCTGGAATGCCCCGCCCCGCCCTCCCGGTGCACCTGTGCACACGGATGCTGTTTGAGGATGATCCAGGTGAGGAGCCCCCCCGGGGGCCGGGCCGATAAGATCTGAAGGGGCTGAGCAGAGGGTCGGAGGCATCGTCAGGGATGACGGAGGCTCAGCAAACAGAGTGACCCCAGTGATCCTCCGGGGCTTCCCTCTGCAGAGAACAGGTGGGACACACACACACACACACACACACACACACACACATACACATACAGGATCTGAGGTGGATGACAGAGCCAGCTCCATCCTGGGGGTCGGAACCTGGATCCACCGCACACGTTGCCACCTGCAGGCGGTGGGGGACTGGGCACGCCGTGTCTCCTCTCCGAGCTTCCGTTTCCCAGTGCGACCCAGCAGCTGGACCTGGGACCAAGGCCAGTCCTTCCCCATCCCCCAGCCTCAGCCTCATCGCCAGGCCTGGCTGTGTGCCTGGAGACCTCAGTTTCCCCGTTTCAAATGAGAGATGATCGTTAAAATCCAGCCTGGACCTCATCTGAGTCCAGGATGAGCCGTTTTTGTTTTTGTTTTTTTCCAAACGCTAACCAATGAGCCGGCTAACCTGCCCGGGGAGATGGGACCCGTGGCTCTGCAGACCGGAGCCCAGTGAGGCAGAGGGAAGTCAGAGCATAAGCACGCGGCAAGCTCGGGCAGAGCGAGACGCTGGTGGCACCGTGCCCCCGGCCTGTGGAGACACACCCTTTGCCTCTGCCTGGTGGCAAAGATCTGTCCTTTCAGCTTGGCCTTTGCAAACAGCCTTTCCTCCGCAGTGTTTTCTTAGCAGCCCTATTCTTGTGCACAGGAAATAATCCCATTAATTCTATTATCTCTGCAGAGGAAGGACAAGGATACATGGAGTTCAATGAACTCAGCTCTCTCTTGAAAGGAAACCGCAGGGTTGAGGAACTGACTGCTCTGTGGGAAACTGTCTGCGAACAGGGCCCGGCACAGCCAAGTTCCATTCTGAGCGCACGAGACAGCCCAGCGGCCCCCTGACTCAGCCCTCGGCCTCATGACTCAGGGCCTCCGTTTCCTCGGTTGTACATCGATGGGGAGGGATCGGTACTGCCGATGAGCAGGTGAAGACTGGGCTCAAACCCTAGCACGCATTGCTCTTGGACTGCCATGCGGGCCTCGGCCTCAGCCCGCTGGTCCCGCTGCCTCTCTGCGGCCATAGGACCTTGCTAAAGCTCGCCATCTGGTCACACGTGGCACCTGCTGAGAGCACGGAAGCCACCCCTGCCCAAGCCCCAGGTCCAGGCCGCCTTCCGCTCCAGCCACTTCCCTCGGTGTGTGTCCCCGTTCCCCAGGCCATGCGTCCCTCCCCAGCGCACCACCGCCGTCTCACACCTCCACACCTTTGCGCAAGGCGTTCCCGCCGCCAGCCTCACCCTTCCCCTCGTTCCGCCAGCCAGTTTGGATGCAGCCTCTGGGACTCCGGTATCCCCTCCTCCCAGAAGCCCTCCTTCCGGTGCCCCTTCTGCGCTCCCCAGCTTTAGAGCGAAGTTCTAAGGTAGCAAGCGCCGAGTCAGACCGGGCAGCGGCCTCTGTGCGGTGTCCCCGTGAGGCTGGGAGCTCCCTGGCGGGGGAAGTGGCTGTGCCACACGGCACAGAGTCAGTACTCAGAAGGATCTTCCTTGGTGAACTGCTGCCTTTTTCCACCCGGAGAAGAGGCACATGAAGCCTGGGGCTGGGGGAGGGTGAGTGGGGGGGGGGGGGCCTGGAAAATCTGCTCAGTCATTCATTCACTTACTCATCTGTGTAAGCTGAGTACAGGTAGTGAGCTGGAGACAGGGAAAAGGACTGCACCCATCCCCTGAACGCTTCCCCGGGGGGACTTCCAGAATCCCCAGAAGCTCTGGACCCCAGGGGGAAATGTCCCCGAGGCCACAGGGCAGGCCGCCCCCATGGGTGGGGCAGTGGTGGGGGGGGGCGGGGTGTGCGTCTGGCCTGTTTGCTCAGCCCAGCAGGGCCTGCACCTGGAAGGGCAATCTCCAGCCTCCTTCTGTCAACAGCCCTCGGAGTGAGGAGGTGGTGACAGGAGGGGGTCATCCGGAGGCGGCGTCCCACCTGCCAGGCGCGCCCCGCACGCCCTCCCGCTGGGGAGGCAACTGACCTTGTGTCTGCGCGGCACAGGCAGGTGCCACCCGCTCCCGTGTCAGGATGACACTGGATCCCTACATCGTGCCCTCGCCCAGGCCTCTGGCCTTGGGTCCCGTCTGCTTCTGAGCTGGGAACCAAAATATCAGCAGAGACATCGTGCCTGGATACCCTTCTTGGCAACGGGAGAGGACAGAACAGGCCTGGTGTTGTCAGTTCGTTGGACAGGACACCGGGGCTCCGAGAGGTGCCTATGGGGGCCAGCTTTGCCTGGGGAGTGCATCCTTTCTTTCTTTCTTTTTTTAATATATATTTTATTGATTTCTCACAGAGAGGAAGGGAGAGAGATAGAGAGCTAGAAACATCAATGAGAAAGAAACACCGAGCAGCTGCCTCCTGTACACCCCCTACTGGGGATGTGCCCGCAAGCAAGGTACATGCCCTTGACCGGAATCGAACCTGGGACCCTTCAGTCTGCAGACTGACGCTCTATCCACTCACTCTATCCACTGAGCCAAACCGGTTTAGGCAAGAGTGCATGCACCCTTTCCTTCTTTCCCCACCCTGCGGCGCTAAGCCATGCCCCACAGTTGGTCTTTACCCTGTCCCCTGTATGCAGAAATGTGAATGACAAGTGCACCTATTAGACACTTACTGTGTACCTGGTGTTGTTTTAAGGACTTTATCTTCATTCATTCCATCAGTAATAATACTATGTATTGAGTGCTGGGTACCGGTCTAGGTGCTGAGATGTGGCAGTCAGCAAGCAAACAAAGTCCCAGCCCTCAGGGAGCTGATGTCCCAGCGGGAGCAACAGAATAAGCCGGAAGGTGAGTAAACAGGAAACAGTCTAGGTGGTGAGAAGCAAATCAGGAGAAGGGGCGATCAGTGGAGGCGTCTGATTTAATGACATTCAAGAACATCCTGAAGGTGCTGGCAAAGGAAACGGTAAGTGCGAAGGCCCTGGGGCAGGAACAGGCAGGAGGTGGCTGCAGCTGGACGGAGTGAAGGAAGAACAGAACACAGGAGGTGAAATACCGTTCGCCGTATGTTGATTCATTTAATGTCACAGCCGTGCTGAGCACTGAGGACTGTTGATATTCCCTTCAGCCGAGGAGGAAACGGAGGCACAGAGAAGGAAAGTAAGCTGCCCCCGTCACACAGCAGGCAGGAAGCTCTGTGCTGACCATTTGCGGCCCAGTCCCAGTCATAAATTAGAATCCCTCGGGGAGTTGATGAAGCACCTAGATCAGTGTCTCCCAAACTTCTCTCATGATGAGAATCACCTGGTGGAGTTGTTAAACTACAGATTCCTGAATCCCAACTAAGAAGTGCCAAACTAGAATTTGTGGGAACATATAGGTAAAATTGTATACTTAACTAGTGCTCGAAGCTCTAACTAAGCTTAGAGGGGGTCTGACCTAGATGATCAGCTCTCCGATGTCAACAAGCTGCCAGCGGATGCTGACAGACTCCTCGTGACCCCAGCGTTGGTGGGCCACGGAGCCATGGCTGTGGGCAGGCTGGAGAGGGGGAGTGAGCGCTGGGCCAGGAGCCTAACCCCGGCTCTTCTCCGATGGCCGGAAGTGGCTCAGCCTCACAGACCTCAGTCTCTTCATCTGTGAAGCGAGAGGGGGAACTCCATCGGGGAATTCCCCGCTTGCGTGGTAGCAGTGGACGTCTCTGTTCAATCACGTCTCCGGTGGGGCCCAAGGTGTGACGACACAGGCCAGAGATGCCGTATGTGAGGGCGTGGCGCAGGGTTCGGGCCATTTTCCCTTTGGCAGCCTCTAATGTGTAACAGACCCTGAGGCCCCAGCACTGGAGAGCATGGGCACTTGGCCAGATGTTTTGAGTCTTATATGTCTTCACTGCTTCCTCTGGTCCCAACGCATTGGCCCCGGGAGTGCCCCGTGTTCCTGGTATGGGTCCTGTAAGTCCTGTTTTGGGAGCATTCCAAGGAGCCTGCTCCAAACTCTGGCTCTGAGCTCTGGGGAGGCCTGGGCTCTGAGGACAGGGTGGGGGTGAGGGTGAAGTTGGGGGGCCTGGGGCTGTGCACGCCTTGAGCCTCTCAGCGTGCCAGGCTCCTTACCTGCCTGCTCTCCTTCCTGGGGAGGAGGAAGTGGCGTGTCCCAAACGCCTGGGAAGTGTCCTTAGGCGAGTCATTGGGGACCTGGTCGTGGTGACAGCCATCTCGCTGGCGGGCGCAGGGAATGGCTTCCACAGGGGCAGGGCCTATGGCATTGGTTTCACCGCCCTTCCTTGCCTCGGCAGTGTAAGAACACCTCTGCCTGACCAGGCCCCTGGAACTGGCCAAGTCCTTCCACAACCATCCTCCCCAAGACCCCTAGCCTGTGGCCATTTCACAGTTGAGAAAACTGAGGCTTGGGGAAATAAAGTGGCCTGCCTGGAGTCACGTGCCTAAAGAAGTGGTGAGACCAATCCTTGAACCTCAAATCCTCAAATTAAGCCAAGCAGAGAGATGCCCTGCAGACAGACACACAGACACACAAACCTCTGCCTTGCAACTGGAAGGGAAGATCCTCTGGGCTTCATTCAGTCTGGCCCCGTCTCACTTAGGGGGACTTAGAATAAAACCCAGACGTAAAAACAAAGCCCTGTGCCAGGCGCCTGCACTCCAAAAGGGGTAACCTGAGGTTGAAGGTCTGCAGGTTCCCTCAGTACAGTCCCCTGCATACAGCAGGTGCTAAATAATTATCGGTGATCACCATACTTCGGAATTAGAAGTGAATGAGTGTTTTATATGAATGCCTTGAACTGTTTGGAGTTTTAGCTTCTTCATCCGCAGAACGGGGGTGATACTGTTATCTCCCCGGCCCGTTGGAGAACTCGAGGAGGCCACGGCAAATGGAGGAACGTGACGCAGGCCTACTATGTGCCATGCTCCGCCCTCCACCCCCGTCCTCATGGCAATATGGCGTGAGAAATGATTCTCCCGTTTCATGGAGGAGGAAACTGAAGGTGGAGGGCCGGACCCAGGTCCATCACCAAACCTCCTGTCCTTCCCGCTGCCTCCTGCTGCCTCCCTGTTCTCGTCCCTGCAACTAGCGTGGGGTCTTGTTGTTACGTTTGGGTTTTATTTAAGCCCCTTCGTGAGACAGGACCAGACTGCATGAAGCCCAGAGAACCTTCCCTTCCAGTTTCAAATCCCCAGGGGGCCCTGGGAGGAAAAGACTGGGCCGGGACGCTGGGTGCAGAGACCCCCTCGCTGGCCAGCACGTGGAGACCACGTGGTTCCTCACGGGTCTCCTTCCCGATGGACTCTGAAGCCTCAGGGTCCCCTTTCACCACGGGCCTGGCGGTCAGCTCTAGAGTCCGCAGGCCTCTCCTCTCCCCGGCAGCCATGTGGGCGCTCCGGCCACCCACACAGGGACGCGGCCTTGGACAACAGAAGTCCGGGAGTCCAGAGGCCAGACTTGACCCGGGGACAGCTGGCTCCTGTGGGGAGATCTTTCCCGGACCCCCACAGTGTGAAGCTGCTGAGGCCCGGCCACGGGGAGGCTGAGCCTTGGGTCCCCGGTGTCTGCAGCTGCTCCTGGGACCACCCCGTGAGATGGTGGCTACCGAGGCCCCGAGAGGCCTGGGGGGCCCCAGGGGGCGGTATTTTCTCAGCAGGATTTATGTGTGTGTGTGTGTGTGTGTGTGTGTGCGCACGCGCGCGCGTGTGCATGTGTGAGTGAGCCTTTAACAAGGAGAGGGGCCTGCTTGACTTCTGAGCCTGGAATTTATACAGCCCCTCGTTGGCGGCTGCAGTTTATCTTGAGGGAAAGAATAATAAACTCAGTTGACAGGATGATGTATTTAAAGCATCTTCCCGTCACAGCACAGAGCCTGCCCGCTGCTCGGCTGTCTGGCATGGCGGGGACCGTGTTATCGAGTGTTTAGCCCCCGCAGATTGTCAACAAGCATTGTTTGCAGGTTCGGGGCCAGGCGGAGATGGGCCGGCCTGGGGTGGGAGTGGGGTGGGGACCTACCGCCCAGGCGGCAGGAGGACGGCCTCCCAGATGGGGTCAAAGAGGCCTCTGCCTTTGATAGAAGCTCCGGCTCCAGCCCGCCTCCTAGCCCAGAGGGAGTTCTCCCGCTGACCGCTGACCTCCACGCCGCTGGTCCCTAGCTCCAGAGGCACAGGGCCGGACTCAGGCCTCACTGCGCTCCACAGTCCTGGGGAGACCTCCTTCACCATCCTTGTCCCATCTTTTCCTTAAGCAAAGAAATCGGCATTAACCCTCAATGTCAAAAAAATAAAAAATAAAAAAGCACCAGATTTCCTAACCCCTGGAGAGCGTGGGAGAGAGCCAGTGGCCTGGCTTCGGTGGGAGTGAGCTCCGGTGGAAGTGACCCTCTCCTGGGCAGCCCTGGCCAGTCCTGTGAGAGCACACTATTTTATAAGGGACAGTGCTGCCGCGGATCACAGGTTTACCACGGGGAGGAAAGAAAATGAGGGTTAGGCAAACACTTGGGAAACTTGCAGGTGGAAGATAAATTCACATCATCGTTTTCTCGAAGCCCCTAAACTTCAGTCAAGACAGGTGGCCTCTCTCTCAGCCAATGTGGTCTCCCTCAGCCTCCATTACTGGGAAGCCCTTCCTTGTCCCTCACCTCAAGCTCTCTCATTTCGGGGTTAGCTGTTCCTCTGGAACGCTTCACAGTGGGGTAAGGTGACCAGACGTCCCGCTTTTTAACCATTTGTTCCGCATCCCCAGGTGTTTTTAAAAAGTCCCTATTTTCGGAAAGAATCAATTTGTCCCGCGTCCCTCGGCATTTTAAAAAAGTCCTGATTTTTGCTGAGGGACGCTAGACAAATTGTTAAAAATCGGGACTGGCAGGACGCCTGGTCACCTTACAACTGGGTTCCAGTTCTGATGGCCTCTCAGGGCACCTCCTGTCTTGTAGCTTAGTGGCCTTGGTCCTTTCCCTGCTCCAGGGCTGAGGGCTTCCCCAGAGCTACCTCCAGGATGCCACTTCCTGTAGGGGTGAGTCCTTCACTCCTGCTCCCAGAAAGCGGGGGTGGGAGGAGTTCTGGGGCCCCCAGGGGGCTGCAGGGATGGCCGCCAGGACAGGGAGGGAAGGGAAGCCCCGTGCATCCAGTACTTGGCCAAGCCATGGACTGATTCTATCCCTCCCAGGAGTCAATTTGGAACCTTTGTTTAATCCTCTTAACAACTAGCATTATCCCATTTCACGGATGGGAAAACTAAGCCTGGGGAAGATTATCTCTTACCCTCTGGCAGATGACAGAAGCCAGACTCAAACCCAGAAAGTCTGGCTGCTCCAGAGATGCACTTGATATGACAAACTCAAAAGGTAGGCAGGAGCTGAAACCGGTTTGGCTCAGTGGATAGAGCGTTGGCCTATGGACTGAAAGGTCCCGGGTTTGATTCTGGTCAGGGGCATGTACCTTGGTTGCAGGCACATCCCCAGTGGGGGGGTGGGGGGAGGTGCGGGGGGCAGCTGATCGATGTCTCTCTCTCATCGGTATTTCTAACTCTCTATCCCTCTACCTTCCTCTCTGTAAAAATCAATAAAATATATTTAAAAAAAAAAAAAAAAAAAAAGGTAGGCAGGAAAAAGCCACCCAGAGGCTGTGGGGCTCCGGGTCAAACTGCGGGGCAGGTGGGGTCAAAGCCACAAGAAGATCCGTGGGGTGGGATGGGGCAAGGCCAAAGCTGTGGGAGTGAGGCTGGAATCAGCTCTGGTGTGGGATCAAAGGCCTGAAGGCTGGAGCAGGCCCCAGGGGAGACATGGAGAGAGAAACTCAGATCTGAACACAGGACACACGTGTCCTGGGCTGGGGACAGTGACACTGCATAGCAGATAACCGTCTCCTCAGGTCCATAGCAGGACTCAGGTATGTTTTCACTCACTCGTTCATTCACTTGTTCATCCCTTCACTTCATCCTTCGTTGGCCCGGGGTGTTCAGCCCCTCAGGTTCTAATAAGAAAGACAGACAGACCTATCAGTAGGTCAGAGACCCCATCCATCCGTCCAACACATAGGGAGTGCCTCCTGTGTGCCGCGTCCTGAGATCTACAGAAAGGGCGCTTGTCCTCACCTCCGGGCACTCGCCGTCTGGCCAGGGGAAAAGGGAGCGGACAGACACTTACAAACCCTGTGTGTATGTGCTCACTGCGTCAAGCAACGCTGAAGAGTCCTCCGTGGACGGTGTCAGGGCCGGGGCAACGACGAGGACGCCCTCCTGCCGGCGGCAAGGACAGTCGAGGACAGGAGAGAAGAGCACAAACGCTTCAGCTCTGATGCTCAGGAAGCTGCGAAAAACACCGAGCAAGAAGCACGTGCTCCCAGAGGGAAGTGAGCGTGCCTGTGCATTTGTGTTTGTGCATTCATTTACTCCATCATTCGCCTATGATTGCCTGTCCTGTGTGGTGGGCATTGCTGGGAGACGCAGGGGGGCCGTGAAGAAGGCCATCTCTGTGATGGAGAGGTCACTCTCTTGGCCCTCCCTTGGCCCAGGCTTAGGGTGGAAAGCACAGCGGTGGGGGATGGGCAGGCACGGACAATTGCCAGCCACTCAGAGGAGGGCAGTGGTGTGGAGCTGAAGGGCATTTATCTTTTATTTTTATTTTAAAAATATATTTGTTTATTGATTTCAGAGAGGAAGAGAGAAGGAGAGAGAGAGAGAGAAAGAAACATCAATAATAAGAGAATCATTGGTTGGCTGCCTCTCGCATACAACCCCCCCGCCCCCAGACACACACACACACACACACACACACACACACACTGGGGATGTAGCCGCAACCCAGGCATGTGCCCTTGGCCAGAATCAAACCCGGGACCCTTCAGTCCCCAGGCTGACGCTCTGTCCACTGAGCCAAGCCGGCTTAGAGGACATTTAGCAGGGCAGCCTGGCACAGGGAGAGGGAAGCTGGGCCCTATGGGGAGCTGCATTGGCCTTATTTGTGCCCTGGCCCCAGGCCCGGAGTGACCTAGGGGCCAGATCACATCATGTAAGTAGAGGGTGGGGGCTCTGGTAGAGCAGGGGTACCCAAGCTCTGTGCAAGGACATATTTGGGGATTCCTGGGTCTTCTTCATTAGAACAGAGTCTTGCTGTGAGGACTTTCTGGAACCCTGATTTGCATATGTCCTCCCCACCCTGGAGCAGATTTGCATGCCTATTTGAATATGTTTGCATAAAGTATGTTCCTATTCATATTCACTCCAGGCATTTTGATTTATGTCCTTGCTCCCCTCCCCCCAGCTGGCTGTCCCCATGTCTTTTGCTCCCCCTTCTGGAAGGGACGATGGCCTGGACCGTGCCCTGCAGCAGCAAACCCAGTGTTTCTCCGTGCCGTTGCCTGGGGAAGGCTAAGCACCATTTATTTCCCTGCGAGCTAATCTGCCTGCCCGTCTGCGTGTGTGCGGCTGAAGTTGCTGCAAGCTCAACAGGTCCCTGAGGACTGTAAGCTGAGCCGTGTCCTTGAGGCTCTTGCTGGGCCTCAAGCGCCAGGCCAGAACAACTGCCTGTGGACTGGCGGTGGAATAGCAGCTAATGGAGTGATGAGTGAGTGTCGCCTGGAAGTCTGGGGGCCTTCCCATGTGAGTCACCTCCGCTGGCCAGAGGGTCGGGGCCTGGACAGGGCTGGGCTTCGGCCACCGGGCCTGCGGAGCGTGCCTCACATGTGCACATGCAGGAGTATACATGCACACAGCAGAGTGGAAGTGTGACCTCACAGTTCCTGGGCAGCCTGGAGCAGGGAAGAAAGCTGGAAACGCTCAGCGGCGATGTGACCTAGTTAAGACCCCGCCCCTCCTTGAGCCTCAGTTGCCCCTTCTGTACAGGAAGGGTCTTTCCAATGTTGACTTTAGCAGATGCATACAGGCAACCCCAGGTCATGACCCCAGCCCCGGAGACAATCCCCCTGTGGTAAGGGGCCACAGCCAGCTCCACCATCCTGTGCCTCATTCGCTTCCTCCCCTGGACGCCTCCGGCTGGCCCTCGGGTCATAGGAGCTTCAGTGAGCACGTGCTTGCTGCCGGCTGCTCACACTCAGGATGATAGGCGGTGGGGGGAGGGGAGGAACCAAGAAGCTGCTGGGAATCCAGACCACACCCCCCTCCATTCTGCTCCCCGCCATCTCCTTCTTAATGAGGTCCCCTGGGCAAGCCTCCCCTCCAGCAGCCCTGCCTCGAGCTGAGAGTTTCCACATGCCCACCTCCCCACCACATCCTGGGCCCCGCGGGGCTCAGCTCGGTGGAGGCCAGGCCCAGCTAAATGAGGTGGCCTGATTACCCCTTATCGCAGGGACTTATCTCCTGCGGTCACTCGCCTTCCAGACTCCAGAGAGCCACTCTGCAGGCCTCTCCCAGCCTCCCTCCCGCTTCTCCAGCTCTGACTCCCCTGCCCCAATGGGACCCTGGATTCCACTGGCCCTCCCTGAGGGTCAGTCAGGCCAGAGACAGGAAATAGTGGGAACTGAGAGGACAGTTTTCCCTGCTGCTCCTGTGTTTGACGGCTTCACACTCATTCTCGCTCACCCACTAGGTGCACACTCATTCTTCCTCCCCACTGTGTGCACACTCATTCTTGCTCATCCACTGTGCGATACAGTCTCCCACCCATCCCATCCGGGGTGCAGTTATCTATCTGCTCCCTAAAATTGGGGGTTTCTTACAGCAGAGGCCATGTCTCCCCTCAGACTAGGGCTCCTGAGGGTGGGGTTGTCCCCCCACTCCATCACTGACACTTTCCTCATCACCCAGTCCAAGCCCTGCCTGCTCTGTGCTCCGTGCTCACAATCTGCCTCTGGATCACAGTCCCCCCCCCCCCCCCCCCCGCCCCAGCGCTGCCTGATGGCTGGAGAGAGGGGCCGGGCAGAGGCCCCGGGGCACCTCGAAGAGAACCGACATCACCTGTGGGATCTGCACGCTGTTGCAACAGGAGGCGAGGGGATGGACGTGATGACCTCTTTATGGAGTCTTTAGGTCCATAAAACCTTTTATAGGTTCTGAGTGTTCAGCACTGGATGACACCAGGATGGGGGGTTGCTTATGTTTCGTTTTGTTTTTTGATCTAGGAGGTGGGTTGTTAATAAAAACAGAAGAAAAAATAAGAGGAAAGACAGAAGGAGGACAAGAGGAAAGGAGAGAGGGAGAGAGAGATGGAAGGAAAAGAGCAAGAGGGAGAGAGAGGGGAGGAGAAGGAAGGAGAAGGAAAAAAAAAACCGCCCAACCTTTTCCTCTTTTAAGTCTGTAGGGAAGTTTATTTGTTTTAAATCCTCTTATCTCCAACACTTGTTTCTCCCCCGTTGGTGGAGGGGTCTGCAGAGCGAGGCTGGTTTTTCTCCCGGTGACAACACAATTGCAGGCTCCATAAACGGCCCAGGTGCCGGGGTGGAGGGGGGAGACGGGTGTAAGCTGAGGGCCCCGGATGCCTCTTGCTGCCCTTTTCCCATCCACCCTCACCTCAGGGCAGCCTTCGTCCAGCCCCAGGCCCCTACGGCCCAGGACAGAGGACTCGGCTGCCCAGCCTCTGCGGGAGGCTCCAGCCCCCTCCTGCCTGGCCCCCAGGCCTGGCTCGGCCCCTCTCCTTGAGCGCCTCCCTGATGCCAGCCCAGCCGGGGGCCATCTCCTCCAGCTCTGTGGGGCCTCTCCCGGTGCAGCCTCTTCCAGGACGCCTCTCGTGATGCCCTCCTCTCCCTACGTCACTCCTCCATGTCATCCTTTCGGCGCGTGATTGAGTCCCTGAGAGGTGACAGGGATGAGAGAGAAGGGCCTGGGAGCTCAGAGTCCAGCGGAGAAAACCAAATGTCAACAGGCAGTCAGAGCGTTCAGGCCGGTGTCAGTTTCGCTCCAGCCTATCACTAATGCCTGACGCTGAGAGATGGGATAGTGCCTGTGTGCCAGGCACCGTCCTGATGTTTCACATCGAGGAGCTCACTTCATTCTGGAAACAGCTCCCCAGGTGGGCTTCCCCCGCCCCATGCACAGAGAGGTCTGTTTGCCCGCATCTCGGTTCAGGAGGGTCGGGCCTAAGTGCAGACAGGCCCAGGCAGTCTGGGCCGGAGACTGAGCTCCCCAAAGCGTGCTGCTTGCCCGGAGTCTAGGGGTGTTTCTACACATCCTCAGGCCGCCCCCCATCCCTCCCCCTGCAGCGCTGCCCTGTGACAGTCCCACTGAGTTCCCATCCTGGCCCAGGGCTGAATGGCCGTCTGTGAGAGAAGTGACTGCCATGGGCCCTGCCTGCCCGCCTCCCGAGCCCTGGCCTGCGGCCTTGGTCCCCTCTCTGTGCAGAGTGGGCATCTCTCAAGCCAGACTGTCCGCCGCTGGCCGGCAGAGCCCGAGATCTCCTCAGCACCGGGCCCTGCATGTGCCACGGAGGCCAGCCCCCACACTGGGAAGGGGGTGGGGGCGGTGCTGAGGGCTGGCAGAGTGCCAGTGTCGGAGGTGGTGGGCAGGCGCTCTGCCCCTAATGACCCCGAGGAAAGCACTGATCCCCCCAAATGGCCTCCCCTGCAATCAACATCCCTTTCCCACCAGGAAGTTTGTCTCAGGAAGTAAATATCCTACTGGCCCACCCCAAGCCTCAGATTCCTCAAGGCCCAGAGAGGCTGGTGAGAAGCAGATCTCACCCCAGGGATTGTGTGGGGATTTGCCCCTTGAAGCTCAAGTCATGCCCCTCCCTGGGGTCCTAACCAGACTGGGCGTCCCAGGTCTGAGACATAGGGAGGGAAAGAAACTTAATATACAGAAAAGAAGGAATTGGGAGCAACAGGGGTGTATTGGCACTCAGTGTGTATTGAGCATCTACTGTGTGCTGGGCACCGTGTTGGCTCTGAGGGTGGAAGGCCCAATCTTCAGAGATCTCAAAGCTGGTGGTAGCCTGTGGGTCCCCACATCCAAGGGGAGAGGGGTGGGGTGACCCTTCCCCGAGACAGTTTGGCTCAGCCCCCAGAGGGGGGGATGGCAGGTCAGAGGACCAGGACTGTGCCCAAGGTCCTAGGCCTCTGAGGCCTCACCTCCTGGCCAGGGCAGCAGGATCCCAGCCCAGAGCCTGCTGCGGGAGTCAGCTCATTCTGAGGTTCACCTGGAAGGAGGTCTCCCCCAGAGAGACTGACACACACCCCTGCCACCCACTGAGGGCATGTGCATGTGGGGGGTTGCATGTTGCCTGTGTGTCTGCCGATTCACATACATATGTGTGCACCGGTGCCCATGCAGGCTTATGACTGCAGAGGCCCTGAACTGCAAGACTTGGCCTCCTCTTACTCCCAAAACCACAAGGCTGCTGGCCGGCCTCAGGTCCCGGTTTCCTCAAGGACCAGAGAGGCTGATGAGAAACAGACCTGACTGGGCTGCCTTCCAGCGTGGGTGGCCCAAGGGTGGGAACCTGTGCGTCTGAGGGTTTCCCCTCTCTGGGATCCCAGTGGCCTCGGACCATCCAAGGGTCCTCTCGGGGCCTCCCCTGTCAGGGGTGCAGAGAAGCCAGAGTCCAGGCTGCCAGGCTGGCCTGAGGTGAGCTGGTGAGGCCTCTGCCGGGGGTGCCACCCACCGGCCTGCCTGCCCTCCCACCATTGCCAGGCCTCTGGAGGGATGCCAGGGGCACTGCGTGCTCCTGAGTGGATGTGAGTCAGAGGGCCTTTTACGTCTGGGTTTCTCAGATCTCCTACATCAAGGTCCCGAGAGAGGTCATGGTAGGGGGCTCATTGAGAATACAGATTCCTGGGATTGTTCCCACCCCAAAGAAATCCTGACTGAGCAGGCCTTGGTGGGTCAGAACAGTGGTCAGCAAACTGCGGCTCTCGAGCTACATGCGGCTCTCTGGCACCTTGAGTGTGGCCCTTCCACAAAACACCATGGCCTGGGCGAGTCTTTTTTGAAGAAGTGGCGTTAGAAGAAGTTTAAGTTTAAGAAAAGTGGCTCTCAAAAGAAATTTCAGTCGTTTGTCTTGTTGATAGTTGGCTCTGTTGACTAATGAGTTTGCCGACCACTGGGTTAGAACATCTCCATTGGCAAAGGGCCTCAGAGGACCCAGGCTGGCACAATCAGAGCAGAGTGCAATATTTGAGAGATCACGTGTTAGAGACCTGAGTGGGAATCTTCTCATTTCTCCCCATGCCTAACATGGGGTTAATGATACGACTTCACAGAGATAATGTCACATCCTAGATGTGCAACACACGGTAGAAACAATAACAGCAAAAATAATAATGCAGTGGCTGACCTTCTCCCAACGCTAGCTATGTGCCAACTCCTTTCTGCCATTACCAGACTCACACCGGAAGGCCAGGTTGGGGTATGAATGCAGGGTCCTGCTCTCCACTTCTTTATACCAGTAAGTGACAGACAGAGAGGCCTCTGGGTAAGCTGTGGGCTCTGGGCATGGCCCAACATGGTCCCTGTTCACCGAAACCAGCACTCCCAGAAGCCCCCTCTCTCTTGGGACATGCAGCCCAGAGTCCCCAGGAGCCAGACCTGCTTTCCTCCCGGCTAATTGGCTAATCGTTTGCTGCCTTGATAGCTGAGGTCTAGACATGACGCTCCTGGGGCCGGGCCAGGAGCTGGGCCCTCACGCGGCCTTCTCTTGGGCTGGCCCAGAGCAGGGAGGGATTAGCATGCAAGCTGGGTTTGCTCACCTAATTCTTTATCGGGGCCCTCTCCACGGACAAGAGAGGCAGCCGGCTTCTTTCCCAGGCAAGAACCCTGCGAGGCCTCTGGACAGGAGGGAGGGAGACAGCGACAGCTCTCTCAACATCCCTCCATCCCTCCATCCCACCTTATCCGCCCCTCCCTCCCCAGGGAGTGCAGATGCTGGAACCGGCTCAGCTCACCCTGAGCCTCCGGTGGGAGTTGACCTCAAACAACCTTCCTGTTCAGACTGGAACGTTCAGTGAGGGCTGATGGCTGACCCAACCATTAAATGAGAGGGAGCCCGCCTTGAACCTGGGTCTCCATTCACTCAGCTCTGGCATCTTAGACCTCACCTCCTGGCAGCGCGGCAAAGACAGAGGAAGAGCTCGATGGGTCCCACTCTGGGGTCCCACTGGCAGAGCACCTGGGAACATAGGCTGTGGAGCATGCCCCCTCCCCCCACTTTTTCTGGGGAGAGGAGGCAAGGGGACAAGGTAAGAGGAGCTGGCTGCTCAGGGAGTTAGCTCCATGGAGGTTTGGGCCACAGGTGACACCAGAGCCTCCAGCAGGGAGGCCTCGAGGAAAGGCAGAAAAGTGGGGCCTTAGCCCAGAGAAGAGAAGGCGCAGGTACTGGGTCTGTTCTAAGCCTCTCCATGAGTCACTTTAGTTATTGGATCTCATTATGTTCACAGCCTCAGGAGGTCCGTGTTATGGTTCCCATCTTACAGACGAGAAAACTGGAGACCAGAAAGTCTTCAGAACTGGCCCAAGCCCACACAGTGGCAACGGTCAGAGCAGGGAGCAGCCTGCCTGGGCACCCAGCCCCGGCGGGGTCCCGGGTCACTCTTCCAGGCTGCAGAGAGGTGGAAGGAAGCATCCTTCCCCACCCTCCCACCCTACCCCCAATTCACTAAATGCAGGACTCAGTCAAGAATCCGTGCCCCAGCTCCCAACCCCTACCAGCCCTCACTTCCCATGCGGCCCATCCTGTGCCAGGAGCTGCTCAATCTTCCCTGCCTTCTGACCACCCCTCTCCCCCATTGCCTCTGCCAGACCCCCATATCTGACAAGACACGGGGCGTTGGGTCACGTGGGTGGCTACTTGGGGGGCAGTCTGATGCAGGGTTTAGCCTGGGCTGCAGCTTTTCAGGGCTCTGGCTTCGAAACCTAGCTCTCCGTTGTGCAGCGTAAGGCCATCTGTGCCTCAGTTTCCTCATCTGTAAAGTGA
The DNA here is from genome assembly GCA_036971965.1 of Nyctalus aviator. NCBI lineage: Eukaryota > Metazoa > Chordata > Mammalia > Chiroptera > Vespertilionidae > Nyctalus > Nyctalus aviator. The sequence goes on along the minus strand of CM072925.1, from coordinate 75,582,994 downwards.
GACTAAAAATGATGCCAACTTCAAAGGACAGCAAAAATTTAAAGAGCTACGGAAGGCAAAGGGCTCACCCAGAGAGGGGTCCAAAGAGGCTTGGAATGTGTGTGTCCCTCCTCTGAGGTCACAGAGCGAGCCAGCGGCAGTTAGAACAATAACTTCAGAGCTGGGAGGTTAAGAGTGAGGCCCACGTTAGGGGTCACCCCACCCCAGGTCCCTGGGCACATGGTCCAGTGCTCCTATTCCTTGGCCATGAAATCACTGGGTCAGTGCTCAGAGCCAGGTCCTCAGGAGGCTGAACAAGGACACCTTTTCTTGCCTGCCCTTCCAGCCCTCACACCCCCTCAGAAACTGTCTCCACCTGACCATGGTGGTCTGTCTCGGGCGTGGAGCTGTTGCAACAGGCGCCCATTGTCTGCCGGCTTGAGTGCACCTGTAGTGCCTTGTCCCAGCCCGGTGAGTCAGCGCTTGGCAGGCCACGGGGCAGCCACTCCACACCGTCTTAAGCCTGAAAGAGGACCTTTCTTTCCACGGTCCTCCTCCTTCCTCCCGTGCTCTCCATGAAGTGGTCATCTCCGCAGGGCAGCAGGGAACAGTGTTTTCTGCCAAGACTTCTTGAGCCTCCTTGGCTGGGAGACAGGGTGGGGCCTCAGAAACAAAGAGAAGGCAGCCTAGGGCTGGCCAAAGCTCCCGATGGCTCCGGGGCACTGCTCGTGCCCCAAACCCCCAGCTTCCGGCGCGGGTCCTGAAGTCAGGGCAAGTGCAGCAGTGCCTGACTTGTCCAGAGCCCACACCCTTGGCAATGTCTACCATCCGGGCTGAGAGCTGAGATCCAGAGGCTTCTGAGAAGAGCAAAGCTGTTCCAGACAACTGTCTGACGGGAGTCCGACAAACTTTAGGACTTCACTCATTGGTTTCCCCTCACCTGAATCTGCTCTTACCTTACTGAGCTTGTATGCTTGGTTATCTAACTTACAGGTGTAGTAAAGGAATAAAATCAGAATGGGGAATAGGTTAGTAAGGCTATTCTCTTTGATAGCAGAAGGTCTCAAGTGGTGAAGACACAAGCAAAAAGTAAACCGAAGAATTGAAGGGGAAAAAAAAAACTAAATTGGGGGAAGGCAAAGGAAATGGCACACCCAGTCCCAGAAGCATCCATGGGGTTCAATTACAGTAGGGGATATCCTTCACGGGACCCTGAGTGCTCAGTGGGAAACTGGATTATGGACAATCTCTGTTTAAGAATGTTTGAGACTGTGATGCTTTTTTTTTTTTTTACAAGGATTTTTAAAGAACACGATTTCATACTTCTTTGTGGTTTTGACCTTCAAAGAATTAAGTAAATGAGAGTTAATAATGGCAGACTAAGTGACTTAGGCCAATGCTCCTACTGAGGACAACTAGAACAGCTGGAGAAAATATTTTAAAAATATGTCTGAAGGCCTCAGAGAGCGAATAAGAGCATGAAGCATTTCTGGGTCATGACTAAGACCTAGGGAAGAAAGAGTGGCATTTGGGACCATTTCCCCCTGAGGGCGTTTGCCCATTCAGAGGGGGGCAGCTAAGAGTCCAAGAAGCAGGACATGGATTGGAGTTCTGGCTTCTCAAGGGACGGGACTTAGTAAACACTCTCTTTTTTAGGAAGCGCCCCAAAAGGTCTGTATCCTAGAAGCTAACGGTGAATCACAAGTAGATGGCTCAATTTCCAATCACTGAGCCCTTAAAATTGAAGCTGGGGATTCTGTACTATTAGTGACCCAGACATCTGTCAGGCATAATGTGAATCCTCTTTGAAGGAAGTTAGCATCATTCTAGGCCTCAGATTATCTCTATGAGCAAGTTCTTAAATACAATGTCAAACACATAATCAAAAATACCCACATACTAGTCTATAGCCAGATAACCTAATTTTTTAAAAAAATATATATTTTATTGATTTTGTACAGAGAAGAAGGGAGAGAGATAGAGAGTTAGAAACATCGATGAGAGTCATTGATCAGCTGCCTCTTGCACACCCCCTACTGTGGATATGCCCGCAACCAAGGTACATGCCCTTGACCGGAATCGAACCCGGGACCTTTCAGTCCCCAAGCCGACGCTCTATCCATTGAGCCAAACCGGTTTCGGCAGATAACCTAATTTTTAAAACATCAAAAACAATAGACAATAGAAACAGGCCCAGAAAGGCTGCATGCACTAGAGTTACCAGCAAAGATTTAAAGTAACTTCACTTGCTATGTTCCAGGAGATTGCTGTGATTACTATTGCTGCATTAAAAATTACGCCAGAATTTGGTGGTATAAATAACAATTTTGTTGTCTTGTGATTTTGTGGGTTAGGAATTTAGGAAGGGCTCGGCTGGGCCGTTCTCACTCCATGTCGTTCATACAGTTGCTATCAGAGGTCAGCTGGGGCTGGGCATCCAAGACAGCTCCCTGGCACTGCTGGCCGTTGCTGCTGGTCATTGGCTGGGAGCCCAGCTAGTGCTGTTGACCAAGCACCTCTGTATACCCTTTCTCGCATGGCGACTCAGGTTATTGGCCATCCTGCATGGCAGCTGCTGGCTTCTTTCAGGCCGAGGGTCCCAAAGCCGCGAGGCCGAGGATGCAGGGCCTTCTCTGGCCGAGCCTCGGCAGTCAGGCAGCATCACTTCCACTAAATCCTACTGAGCACATGGAAGTGGCTAAAGCCACCCCAGATTCACAGACCTCTCCCTACCACCTCTTAAAGTGAGGAATGTTAAAAATAAATAAATAAATAAATAAAAATTTGCAGGCAAACTTTGAAACTTTCACAGAGATAAAAGAGTTAAGCTTCTGTGATTGAGCACATTCCAGGGGATTGACTATCCTTTCTGAGCAATAAGATATTCTAGACGCATGCATGGTCATGATTTAGGGGGGCCCTTCCCTGGGGGCCTCTCACAGTGGACTCATGCCAGAGGAAGTTACAGCCTCAAACCATTGCCCATCCTCCTTACCTTTGGGCTGTGAGCACAAAATGGGGCTGTACAGTATAGAAATAAAATAAAATAAAAGTTTGAAAAGAGATATTCTAGACTCTATCCAACTGAACTGTGCCTCACCCCCAGAAGGACCTCACAGCCTGTCTGGGCCATGTCACAGGACTATCTCCATAACGCCACACCCTGCTAGAGATGGTCATGGTGCAGGGGGTACCCCAACTCCACATCCACTTCCACATCCACAACGGCCCCTGGCCTTCACCCCTCCTGAGGCCTCTGTTTTCCTCACAGAAGTGGCCAGGAAACCCCTAAGGAAGCCCGAGAGCATGAAAGGTGTGCGGGCAGAATTGGAAATGCGCTCAGGTGGATGTGCCCCCCGTGGGCCTTCCCGAACCTGGCTGAGGCTTGGAGCCCCTGCTAAGATGGAAGTCTCAGATGGAGAGAAGACACTCACAACTTCAAAACCTGCCAGGGGTTAAAACTGGAACTAGTCAAGGAACTCCTGTTAATCAACAAGAATGGGGCAGGAAATCCAATAGGAAAAAATGACATATATATATATAAACAGACATGTCACAGAAAAGGAAGTGCCAAGGCCAAGTATATGAAGCGATATGCAAGTTCACCAGTCATTAGAGAGACGGGGAGAGTGCCTACTTCAAACAACAGGATGCTTCTCCACACCCAACGGAACGGAACAAATTAGAGAGGTGGATTATGCCCAACGTGGGAAGATGAGACTCTGTGCCCTGCGGGCAGGAGGATAAGCTCACCCAGGCACACCTCGGAGGCCGCGGTACAGTTCCAGACAAGCACAATAAAACGGGCATCGCCATAAAGGGCGTCGGAATATCTGCGCTTGCCTTCAATTTGCAAACTGTAACATCTATGAAGCATGAGAAAGCAAAGCGCTATAAACAAGGTATGCCTGCATGTCCATTCTGGCTGCATTTAGTGGAACTAATTACGGATTCGCCCTGCATCCCAGAACCCCAGAAATGGGTATGTAGCCTGCAAAAACGATTCCACAAGACAGAAAGAGGCCGTGTACAGGGTGCCCATGGCGACAATGCCCAGGGGAGCAGGGAGCTGGAGGCAGCCTTAGTGTCCACACCTGGGGGAATGGATAAGGAAGATGCTGTGGCTTCCTTCCAAGTAGCCGTTAGGAACAAGCTAGGTGATCATACAAGGATGCACAGACCTCAGCAGCAGTAGTGAATGAACAAAGTGAAAAACATGCCTGGCCGGTGTAGCTCGGCAGTTGAGCATTGAGCCAGGAGCCAAGAGGCTACCAGTTTGATTTCCGGTCAGAACACATGCCTGGGTTGTGCGCTCGATCCCTTGTGGGGGCGTGCAGGATGCAGTTGATGGATGACATTTCTCTCTCATTAATGTTTCTATCTCTCTATCCCTCTTCCTTCGCTCTCTCTAAAAATCAATAAAATACATATTTTGTAAAGTGAGAAACAGGAGAGTGACAGCATAAAATTATTTATATAGTTATAAAACATGCAGAAAACAACATAGCCCACTACTACATAAGGAAGATGCATATCTCAAGACCTATGTAAGCAAGTGTGTAGAATGAGGGTCTGGGGGCAGGGGCTTTGGAAATTGTGGGGAGTAGAAACAGAGATCAGGAATGAAGGAAAAAATATAGAAAGAAAAGTAACCTTAAAGGTTTTTTTTAACTGACCATCCATGATGGCATACTGTGAACTGGGGTATAATTAGTTCAATCGTCTGCATCTGCAGTGAAAAATAAATAAAAATAAGTAGAGCAGATTTCCCAACTTTGACTCAGAGGTTCAGCTTCAGCAGGCCCATAGTGAGGCCAGAAGCACAGGTCCCGGAGGCTCTGTGAAGGCCCTGCAGCATCTGAGATGGCTGTCACCGGTGAGCAGTTAAATACATCCAATGATGTGGTGCTCATTGCTCTACTAATTATTAGAAGGCACTTCTTATTATATTATATTGTTAAATTACATAATATGTTTATTCTATTATATTAATCAAATTATATTCATTATATCATATTATTCAATGCTAATGATTGGAAAGGTCTTCCTGGGGCCAAAATTCATCTCCTTGTACCTTTCCAACTATTGATCCAAGTTCTATCCTTTGGAGAGAATAAAATTAAATAAAATAGGTTCCTCCTGCTTCCGCATGCTAGCCCGTCAATGACCCTCAGTGTCTTCAGCATCTCCGTGTCTACCAAGTTCCCCCCCTCCACTCCACTTCCACTCAAGCCAAGTTGTCCCCTTGGTTTTGATCTAGCTGTTTCTTCTCAAATGTGGCTCCTACAGAGAGGCCCTGCACTCCGGGGACAGCCTCAACAGCTCAGAGTGCAGCAGGACATATACCTCCTTCAGCCAGGGCCCTATGCTCCTGTTAATATGACCTCGGATTGCCTTTTTTTTTTTCTTTTTAAACAATTCTCAGTGAGTTTACGGTCAGTCAAATGTCTAGGGTTGTTTTTTCAATAGAATTCCTACGAGATCTGCTCTGTCCATTGTTTCCTATGTACACACACACACACATGTATGTGGCATAAATAAAAGCACAAAAGATATACAATGTAAAGCAAGATCCCAGTCACCTATTTAGCTTCTTGTGTATCCTGTGTGTGTGTGTGTGTGTGTGTGTCCTCTGGGGATCATCTGTGCATAAATACATATGGGCATTCCTGAAACACAGTCCACCCTGTCAGAGCCTACTGCCGTGTGCCTGGCTTCTCTGCGTAGCACTCTCACTGGGAGGACTTTCCTTCTCAGTATTTGTCCTTGCCTGGTTCTTCGTATCAGCTTGCGGCCTTCCATTGTGTATCTACCCACGGTGTTCACCCATCCCAGCTGGTGGACATGTAGGTGGCTCCGGCCCTTTGCAGCACCTCTGACCATGCTGCTGGGACTACCTTTGCGCGTAGCCATTCCATACATATGCCAGCATCTCTGTGGGATCAACACCCACATGCCTTTTGACTTAGATTTTGTTTCCACCCCAGAGCTGGGCTTTGCCATGTCTGCTCCTGCTGCTCCCTCTCATTGGTTTTGTCCATTGTCACAGGCACTGGCAGGCAGATTCAAATCCCCTTAGGGGCTGCTGAGCCCATTCCTCCTGGCTGCGGGTCACTGGAGAGCAGGGAAGGCAGCCTCTCAAGCCTACATTCAAGCCACTGGCGAAAGTGCCCGGTGATGGGGCCCAGGACGAGGTTCCTGGAGAATGCCAGGTGTCCATTCATTCCAGGTGTGACCACAGGGTGTGCCCGCTGTTGTCAGGTAGCCAGCCTCACGAGTGTACCCAACAGGGTGTCACCCTGTTGGTAGAAACCCGCACACCCACCTCCAGCGGCCCTGCCTCCCGCAGAGGAGACCTGAGGCAGGCTGGCGTGGCATCCTGTGCCCTACGTAGACCCTCTGGAGTCAGGGGAGGAACCCCGGGCTATGTGGTCAGCAGAGCTGGGACCCCGATCTGCCCATTCCTAGTTGTGTGGCTTTGGATAAATGGCTGATGCCTCCATTTCTTCACCTGCCAACAGGTGGAAACAAAACCCACCTCTCCGTGTTTGTGACTATATGGAGTGACCTGTCTGCAGTAGAGTTCTGTTGCTATCTACCCATCGGTCTGTCTGTCAGCTGCTCAGTCTGTCTTCCTTATCCTGGAATACGCATGCTTTAATAATCCACTCCCAGGCGACTGGCTTCCAGCTTAGAAGCCTGTCATTCCCAATCAGACTCTTCCCACTTTTAAACACGAGAACACGGTCGGTAGGCCGCTCTGGTGTTCTGTCCTCGCTTCACAGCGGAGTCTGTGCTCCAGAGAGGAAACTCCCTGTGGCCCCAGACTTCAGCCCCATGGACGGGACCAGTTCCACCCTAACCCCACCTGTCTTTGCTAGGACTGCCCCGCTCTGCTCTGCTTTGGTCTGTCCCCCTTGCGGAGAGGGTCAGGCCTATTTCTGGCTCCAACTGAGACAAAAGAGAGGGTGCCATCGAGGTTTTCATCCCTGAGGTCAGCGCTCCTTCTGCCTCAGCGTCGTTACTTTCTGCCGGGTGAGCCAGGCACTGGTATTGGGCCCAGAGCGCCCTTTTCCAGGTTTTGAAGAAGGACTTTCAGCCCTCTCTCCACCCCCAGTGCCGCCCGAGGCTCACCCTCCTCCCTCCACTCTGGTCTGGAGTGGAAAGGACCGCAATCCCGCCTTGCATCTCTCCATGCCTGCCCGCGTGTGAACCCCTGGTCCTTCCTTTCCTGGAGTCCAGGATGCCCAGCACCCACTGGCCTGCTTCCCTGGGCTCACTGTGAAGCCAGCATTCACAGCGACAGAGCTGTGCCCACACGAGCAAGGACCCATTCACCTTGGCCAATCACGTGTTCCGGGCAGGCTGGGAGCCAGACCCTGCTCTAGGCACTGGGAACGCAACGAAATATGACCTGGCTCCTGCCCTGGAGGAGACACGAAAAGACCTAGTGCCTCCCTCCTCCCTCCTTCCCCTCCCCCTCCTCCTCCCTCATCACCACGATGGCTGGTTGTAAATGCTGCACGCGTGAGGCCCTGGGGCGGCCGCTTCTGCAGGTTTCCTCTCTGCCAATTTCACAACCTCTATCAGGAGTGATCGGCCCGTCCTGCCAGCTCTGGGCTCTGAGACACACAGAGAACCTTGGTCGGATGGCACAGCCTGAGCCTGGGCCCCAACGGCATCATTCTGCCCTCAAACATTTGAAAGGGAGGCGAACAGAGGCAGGAGAGTTAGGCAGAGCCAGGACACAAACCTGCCCAGACTCTTCCTATTGTTCCTTAAGCTCACTACCCACAGCCTCACTGCCCGCCCCTCACCCACTCTGTCCTGCCGTTCTCAGGAAGGAGAGCAGTCAGGCACGAGGTCCCGCTTGATAAATGTGAGTTGCTGCCATTGTCGTTGATATCATTGGTATTATTCCTCGGCTCTAGGCCAGCCCCCACCGCTGCCTGAGGTTGGGGTGTAGGGCAGCTCCCCACAAGGGGCCATTCCTCCTGTGTGGCTCAGGGAGGAAGGAGATGGACTTCCGAGGAGACACGGGATTTCAGGAGGTGGGAATCCTGACACAGTTCAGCCCCGGAAGGTGCTGGGTATCTGTGCTGTGTGTGTTGGGGCGGGGAGGAGGGAGACATACACTGAGTAGCCAGATTGTGATGATCTCTGAACACACAATAATCTGGCTGCTCAGAGTGTGTGTGTGTGTGTGTGTGTGTGTGTGTTAGAGGCCCGGTGCATGAATTTGTGCATGGGTGGGTCCAGCCAGCCTGGCCAGGGGGAGGGGACATGGGAAGTTGGCCGGCCTGCCTGCTAGTCAAACTCTTGGTCAAGGGGACAATTTGCATATTAGCCTTTTATTATATAGGATATTACACTGAGTGGCCAGATGATTATGCATTCAGAGGTCATCATAAACTGGCCACTCAGTGTATAATGTGGCTTTGTCAGAGAAATGCCAGCCAGGGGCCGGCACAGACATCCCACAGGAGGCCCCAGTGGGAAAGAAGTGGACTAGGCCTTGTTAGCCACACCATCTTAAAGGCCTGGTTCTCTCTGGGTGTACTTGAAAAAGTAGCAGAGACCGGGTGGCATTTCTGTACTGTCCCATTGCCCATCAGGGTAAAAAAAAAAATGCCCCCAGATTCTTCTTTGCACCCATCTTGCTCTGTGGCCAAAGTCCTGACAGTGGCCAACCAACTCCTACAGGATCGGATTCCTCCCTCCTCTCTACCCTCATCTGTTACTACTCTTCCTCTCATCCCACGCTGGCTGCTCTGCTGTCCCTCAGACAAGCCAGCTCTGCTGCCACCGCAGGGCCTTTGCACGCGCTGTTATCGCTCATGGGATGCTTCCCCCGGTTATGCACACCGCTCCCCTTTCAGGTCTTTCCTTAAATGCTACCTTTTCAGGGTGGCCTTGCTTGACCTCCCTATTAAAATGTCTCAATCCCTTATACCCACACTCCTATCTTTCACTCCTTTATTTTTCTCCAGAAAAATATACTTAATATACTTACTCTAAAATACTTACTCTGCTTAATATTTTAACCCTCCACTAGAAGGCCAGCTCTGTGAGGCCAGGACCTCTGTCACTTTTGCTCGATGCTGTCTCCTTAGTGCCTAAAACAAAGCCTGGCACGTCCTAAGTACCGAGTGAATAATGCTGAGCAGGAAAGGGAGGGCGCACCCAGGGACCTACATACTCCAAAGAGGCCTCCACGTGGATAGGGGTGGCAGGAGGCCGGTAAGTCCTGCTGGGGGCTGACCTGCAGCCCGGGAGCACGTGAAGGAAAGAGCAGGATGGTAAGGAGGGAGCCAGTGGGGTTGTGCCCCTTACCCCTCAGTGACGCCTCATTCTGGCTGCAGTCCGCTGCGTCTGTGTTAGGGGCTAAGACGGAGCATCACCCCAAACCCCAGCATCTCCTAAGGAAGCTGCCCGGGCTCATGACCCCGGGCTGGCTTTCACTCCAGCACACTCTCCCACCCCCAGCTGTGCAGCCTCATCTCGGGGAGAGATCCCCAGAATGAAGCAAAGGGGCATGGAATGAGGCGAAGGGAAGCTGTCCTAACTGGGCACCGATGAGGTGCCGGGGGACTTTCACGCACTGTCTCTGCAGCAGCCCATTTCACAGATAAGAACACCGAGGCCCAGAGAGATTACGTAACTTGCCTGGAGTCATGGAACTAGTAGCAAGGGAGCAGCACTCCCCCCCCCTTGCATTCCTACCTACCCTTGGGGGCAGGGGGAAGAACTTTCTAGGCCTGAGGGCAGAATCTGTGATTCTGTGGAGGGGTCTCTGTGGGGCAGCACCAGTTGTCAGGTGGGCTGAGGAGGCTGGGACCCCGGGTATGCTGCTGACACTCCAGTGCCAGCCAAGGGGTGAATGCCCCAGCCCGGGGCAGGGGGCGGGGGGGCGGGCAGCGGGAGCTCCTCAAGGCCATCTCAGGGGTCAGGGACAGCTTGCCTCAGCTCCTGCTGGCTGTCAGCTCCCTCTGCTGGACCCAGCCCCGAGGACGGGCTCAGACTCAGGGACGCCGCTGTCTGTCTGCACTCAGGCCCTGGCAGCCCCTCCCTGCTGCATGTGGTGGTCACACCCTCTGACCACCTGCTGGGGCCCCGTGTTTGGGGAAGGGATCCTCCCCAGGATCGGTCCTGAGTGACCTGGAGGCCTTCCATGGGAGGAGAGGCCGGGGGAGGGGATCCAGCCACCGCCTCCCCCACGCTCAGCTGGCACAGCCCCTGTGTGCCCTTCATCGGGCAGGAGGCCCCTGAGAACAGGACTCCTCTCCCATCAGACTGCCAGCTCCCAGGGCACGGGCTCTGCCCTTCCCTCAGGCCGGGGGTGGTCTCCCCCTTCGGAGTGGGAGCTCTGAGTTGCACCACGGTTCACCTGGGATGCCAACCCAGCACAGCAACACCCAGGCACCCTGGGACACCTTCTCAGCAGCTCGGCCACTCCCAGCCCCCAGGCACCTGTCCCTGCCACTCTCCCCGCTCCCCGGGCTCTCCCTCTCCCCCGCCAGAGCTGTGCTGACTCCGGGCAGTGCTGGTTAGTGCCACCCTGACCTCAGCAGCCCCAGAGGTGGTGCGGCGAGCAGCCGAAGAGCCGTGCCAGGGATGGGACGTGACTGCCCCCCTGAACTCAGCTGAGGCTTGACCATGAGGAAGGCGATACCTCGGGGAGGCGGAGTGACCGGTGACATCAGTGTACGTGACTGTCAGCCCAGTTTTCCCCGCTGCCCTCCGCCCCTCCCATCCGCAGGGCCTGCCGCGCACGCTGACTGACCTTCAGCTCGCTGGCACAGGCCTCTGTACATGCCCACCCCAAGGACAGGGGTAGTACCCAGGGGGGGAGGGTGCTGTGCTCTGACTCCTTGTTGTCTAAGTGAGTGTCCGGGGGACAGAGGAGGCCGCAGGCCCCAGCCCTCTCCCGCCTGGGCCTCTGGGGCAGGAGCCAGCCACTTCCTGGGTGACCCTCCTCGCTGGCAGCCCTGCCCTGAGGGAATTGATCGTTCTCTTGGCTCCACTGAATTTTCTTCCTGAGTGCCCGGCTGGCTTCCAGGGAGTGGAAGCCAGTGTAGAGGGCACCTGGCTCCCCACCCCGGGCCTGCTGACGGAGCAGCCAGGCCTGCATCCCCGTGGGAGCAGAGGCCTAGCCAGAAGGGGCAGAGCCAGCTGTCCCTGAGAGGCAAGTTCAGCCACCTTGAATGACCACCTCTTGTCCCCGGGGCGAGAATCCTGTCGCTGCAATCGCTCTCCTCACGTGCCCCCCCTTAACCCCACACAAGAGGCGCCAGGTCCAGGGTTCAGCATCCAGACGTAGCCCCCCAGGAGGGGTAGACCGGCTAGAGACACCCAAAACTAGACTCATGGCTGCTGAACGCGTTTCATTGTGCACCCTAATTGTTGAGCATGTATCGCTTCTTTAAAATTATGTACAATAAGGCCGACACTGCAGCTAGCCTGAGGTATAATGCTAGTTTGGGCAAGAAACAAATCATCAGGACAGCAAGGCCTCTGACAGGAATATCCGGGAACAAGAACGCCCAGGGAGTCTTGATAAGCTCCCCACAGGTCCCTCGGGGTGTGGAAGGCTGCGTGCACCCTGTGAGGAGAGCCAGAGGGCCTTCGCTATTACTCGCCCCAGGCTAAGAACCGAGATTGTAAGCGGTGGGACAGCTTATTAAACTGCTCGAATCTTGAATGTGTTCCACAACCCACACACAGATGCATTGGCAGAGGGTAGGAAAGCCTTACTAGGTCGAGGTATTTAAGCACAACCATTTCTGACCAACCATTGGCAGAACACTGAGCTGTGCTGACCCCGGGGCAATGCCTAGGAAGCCAGGCTTAAAAATAAAAAACAAAAATTTAAAAAAGAAACTGAGCAGAGAAATCAGCAGCCTCACACTGTGAGGAAGACAGAGTCCATAGCATTGGGCCAGGCAAGTTGCTGCACAAATGACAAGCCTGGTGGTGGTGGTGGTGGTGGTGGTGGTGGATCAGAATTCAGAATTGCTACAATGTGTTATCTAAAATGTCCAGTTTTCAACAAAAACTACAGGATGTGAAAAGAAACAGGAAAGTGTGATCCATTCAGAGCAGCTAAAGCACTGAATAGAAACTGTCTCTGAGGGGGTCCAGATGTACTTAGCAAAGACTTCAAAGCAGCTATTATAAATACGTTCAAAGAAAAAAAAAGGAAGCCATGTATAAATAATTCGAGTAAAGACTCATCAAAAGATTCCCCAAATAGAGACTATCAACAGAGACAGAAATTACATATTTTTTAACAAATGAAAACTCTGAAGTTGAAAAATACAATAACTGGAATAAAAGATTCACTAGAGGGCTTCCATTTTTGAGCTGGAAGAATCAGCAAAATTGAACAGAGGTCCATTTAAATTATCCAACCTAAAGAATAGAAAGGGGGGGGAGTGAAAAGAAAATGAATAGAGTATAATAGCATCAAACATACCAATATACACTTAATGGGAGTTTCAGAAAAAGAGGAGAGAAAGAGCCACAAAAAAAATATTTGAAGATATAATGACCCCAAAGTTTCCAAATTTTATGAAAAGCATTGACTTACACATTCAAACCAAATCCAAGTGGGAGGAATACATAAGGATCCTTAGCAAGTCATAGTAAAACTGTTGAAAAACAGAGCCAGAGAAAACCCTGAAAGTACAAAGAGAAAAATTACGCATCAGATCAGGGCAGCACAATAAAATTAACAGCTGATTTCACATAAGAAACACTGGAGGTCAGAAGGAAGTGGAAGGGCATACTCAAAGTGCTGAGAAAAAAACAAACAACCCTGTCAACCAAGAAGTTTATATAAAATAAAAATATCCTTAAAAAAATGAAGGTGAAATAAAGACACTTTCAAAGAGTGAGAATTAATTGCTAGCATGCATATTTTATTTTAAAAAATACTAAAGCTGCTCAGAGTGAAAATAAATGACACCTGATACTTACTTAAATCTACATCTTATCTAATAAAAGAGTGATATGCAAATTGACCGTACCTCTGCTACACCCACAAGCCATGCCCGCCAACCAATCAGGAGTGAGTATGCAAATTAACCCAAACAAGATGGCTGTGGCCATGGAGCTGCAGCAAGCAGGAGGCTTGGGTTTCCCCAGCAATGGAGGAAGCCAAGCTTCCCTGCTGCCCTGTCCAGCCCAGGCCTACATTCAAGGCTACAAAGTTTCAATTATAGAAGATAAATAAATCCCAACAAAAATGTCTTTGGCCACAGAGTGAGCAGGAGTTTTGGCTCCACTCAAGGCTACAAAGTTTCAATTATAGGAGATAAATAAATCCCAGATACTTGGGTCACCAGGGGGCATGGCCATCCTATAAACCACCACAGGTCCCTCTTCCAGACTGTTCCATGACTCAAGGGAACCCCCACCCTGATCTGGGACACCCTTCAGAGCAAAACCACCCATATACCAGGCCTCTCTCCTATCTAATAAAAGATTAATATGCAAATTGAACATCACTCCAACACACAAGATGGCTGTAACCATGTGGTCAAAGATGGCTGCCCCCATGTGGACACAAGATGGCTGCGACAAAAAAATGGCCAGCAGGGGAGGACAGTTGAGAGGGACCAGGTCTGCAAGGGAGGGCAATTGTGGATGATCAGGCCACCAGGGGAGGGTAGTTGGGAGGGACCAAGCCTGCAAAGGAGGGCAGTTAGGGATGACCACTGGCAGAGGAGAGAAGTTGGGGAAAATTGGGCTTGCAGGGAAGGCAATAGTGTGTGTGTGGGGGGAATCCAGCCCTGCAGGGGAGAGCAGTTCGGGGGGAGGGGGGGTGGAGGATCAGGCCTGCAGGGGAGGGAAGTTAGGGGTGACTAGACCTTCAGGGAAAGGAGGTTAGGGGCAATCAGGCTGGCAGAGGAGTGGTTAGGGGGTTATCAGGCTGGCAGAGAGAAGCAATTAGGGGTAATCAGGAAGGCAAGCAGGCAAGCAATTGGGAGCCAGCAGTTCTGGATTGTGAGAGGGATGTCTGACTGCTCATTTAGGCCCATTCCTAAGAAGAGAGGAGAGAGAGTTACACTGAAGCAAGGAAAAGACACAAGGCATCAACTTGAATCCACAGAAGAAAATGAAAAGAACCAGAAATAATAAATATATGGGTTAATATAAAAGATTTTATAAATATGTTTTTTCTCCTTTCTTCTCTTGAAGTTTTAAAAAGATATAAGGTGGTACAAGCAATAATTATAAAACTTTGTATGTATGACATACATAACAACAATAACAAAAAATTGGGAAAGGAATGGAGCTATATTAGAGCAAAGTTTCAGTAATTTACTGGAATTGACTTAGCATTAATCTAAAGTAGATTTGGATAAATTATATATTACAATTCCTAGAACAACATCTAAGATAATAACTCAAATATATAATAAAGGAACAATAACAAAGAAATTAAAAGATACATCAGAAAAAATATTTAACACCAAAGAAGGCAGTAAAGGAAAAACAAAGAGACAAATAAAAAGACGTGAAGCAAATAGAAAAAAAAAAAAGGGCAAAATTACAAAAATAAATTCAACCATATCAATAATTACTGTAAATGTGGATGATTTATACATTATCAGACTGGATTTTAAAAACAAGATTCAATTACATGCTGCTTACAAAAGACATTTTAGATCCAAAGACACAAATAGTCTAAAGTAAAAGAATGGAAAAATATATTCCATACAAACAATAACCATAGATGTCTATACAATGAGATATACAAAATGTCTATACAATATGAGATAAGATAGACTTTGAGACAAAAAAAAATTATACTTTGAGACAAAGAGAGAAAATTGTAATAATAAAAGGGTCAGTTCATCAGACTATATATATATATAAAAGCCAAGAGGCTGGACCTGTGGAATGACCAGAACAACGGGTCGCTATGACATGCACTGTGGCAGCCAATTGGCACCCCAATCTCCCATGGCCCCTTCCCCCAGCCGGTCCTGCCCCCAGTCGGCTGCCCCCACCCCAATTGGTGGCAGGGTCAGCTGGCCAACCACCCATGGCCCCTCCCTCCGGCCAGCCCGGACCTCAATCAGCTCCCATTGTGGCAGGTTGGCTGGACCCACCCATGCACAAATTCATGCACTGGGCCTCTAGTCTATAATAATAAAAGTGTAATATGCTAATTAGACCTGATGACCTTCCAGACGAAGCCAGGACTGTGAGGGAAGTCTGGGTCCTGGCTGCCAGGGGGAAGCTGGTACCAGCAGCTGGGGGAATGAACTTCATGCATTGGGCCTCTCATTATATAATAATTAAACACATATGTTTCTAACAACAAAGTCCCAAAGCACATGAAACAAAAACTAAGAGTATCAAAAGGAGAAATAAAGAGTTCAACAATAATAATACACTTTCAATACAGAAAAACTAGACAGAAAATCAGTAAGTACGTATAAGACTTGAACAACACTATCAACCAAGTTAATCTGTCATGTATAGAATACTTCACCCAACAACAGCACAAATACACATTCTTTTCAAGTGCAGTAAGAATATGCAGCAGGACATGCTATGATAGATCATGAAACAGTTCTTAGTGAATTGACAAGAATTGAAATTATACAATCTATGTTCTGCACCATAAAAGAATTAAATTAAAAATCAACAACAGAGGAAAATGTGGGAAATCCAGAGATGTTTGGAAACTAAACAACACATTTTTAAAAAAACTTATGAATCAAAAAAGAAATCATAAGGCAAATTTAAAATAGTTTTAACTAAATGAACACAAATGTACAACCTATCAAATTAAAACAGTGATTAGCAGAGAATTTATAGCTTTAAAACTTACCATACTAGATGCCGTAGCCAGTTTGGCTCAGTGGATAGAGCATCGGGGCATGTGCAGAAGGCAACCAATTGGTTTGTTTCTCTCACATTGATGTTTCTCTCTATCTTTTCCTCTCTCTAAAAGATCAATGGGAAAATAACCTTGGGTGAAGATTAACAAAAACAAAACGACAATAAATCTTATACTAGAAAAAGATGCTAATTCAATAACTTCCACTGTAAAACACTAGAAAAAGTAGAGCTAACTAAAACCAAAGCAATCAAAAGTAAGGAAATAAGTAAAGATTAGAGCAGAAATAAATGAAATAGAAAACTAAGAAAAATATGGGAACAAAGAGGTAAAGATCAACAAAACTGACAAACCGTTAGCTAGACTGACCAAGAAGAAAAAAAAGGAAAAAATATGAATTACTTAAATCAAAATGATTTACCAACCTTGCAGAAATTAAAATGTTGATAAGAGAATACAATAAATAACTTTATGTCAACAAATTAGACACTTGGATGCTTAACATTATTAGTCATTAGAGAAATGCAAGTTAAAACTACAATAAGATACCTCAGAGCCATTAACACGGTGATAATAAAAAAGACAGGTGATAAGTATGATGAGGACATGAAGAAATGGAACTCTCATGTACTGTTAATGGGAATGTAAAATGGTGCAGCCATTTTGGAAAACATTTGGTCAGTTTCTTAAAAAGTTAAACATAAATTTACCATATGATGCAGCAATTCCACTCCTAGGTATATGCCCAAAAGAAACGAAAACATGTTCACACAAAAACCACAAATGTTCTTAGCCGTATTATTTATAAGTCAAAAAGTGGAAACCGCTCAAATGACCCTCAACTGGTGAGTGCATCAGTAAATGTGGTATATCCACACAACAGAATACTATTCAGCCATTAAAAGGAATGAAATACTGATAAACATTAAGACATGAATGAATCTCAAAAACATTATGCTAAGTTAAAGAAACCAGAGACAAAATACCACACATTTCCCAGCTAGTGTGGCTCAGAGGTTGAGCATCAACCTATGAACCAAGAGATTGCCATTCCTTCTCGGGACACCTGCCTGGGTTGCAGGCTAGGTCCTCAGTAGGGGGCATGCAGGAGGCAGCCAGTCAATGATTCTCTCTCATCACTGATGTTTCTATCTTCCTCTCTCTCCCCCTTCCTCTCTGAAATCAATAATAATATGTATATGTTTAAAATACTACACATTGCATGGTTCCATTTACATGACATGTCCAGGAAAGGCAAATCTATAAAGACAGAAAGTGGATTAGCAGTGGCCGGAGGATTGACTACAGAAGGAATCTCTTTGGCTGGGTGATAGAAATGTCCTAAAATTAAATTGCAGTGATGATTGCACAACTACCTATATTTACTGAAAGTAACTGAAATGTGCCTTTAAAATTACAATTAATGCTTTGTAATGGTTTGTAATCATACTCAATAAAGCTCTTTTAGAATCATGTATGTGTAGTACATTTAAAGTATATGTTTTACAAAAACAAATTTTAAGATGAGGTAAAGTAAATATATCTTTATTTTTACTCATTTTTTCCGGAATCATTTCTACTTTGGAGACCACTCAACTCAACGACAGGAAGGACATGTGGTCTAATGGTTAGAAATGTGGGCCATGGAGCCAGCCTGCCTGCCTTCAAATCTCAGCTCTGCCACCTACAAGCTGAATGACCTCGGGGGAGCAATGTGAGCTCTCAAGGGCTGTCTCTCTGCTTGTAAATTGGGATGATGAGAATAGTGATAATTAAGCAGCATGGCCAGGGGCAAACCCATCCCTGGGGCAACCACTCGACTGCAGGCCCATTGCCCATTAGCCTTTGTGTGTCTTTCTAATTCTCAATTCCTGAGCAAGGCAGCTCCACCAAACCAATCCATAAAGTACCTATTGTGTGCTTAGCTGAAATCCCCCCACTCCAGATACACATGCTATGTAGACTGCCTCATCGGTTCCCAGGGTTTCGTAATCACTTATCTCCATTGTGCGGGAACGGAGACCCAGAGAGAGGCACTCACTCTTTAGAACACAGGTAGGACTCGCACTTTCCATGTCTGGAAAGAACTTTGAAAAGGTGCAATGGCAATGCTGAGCAGCGCAGGGAAGAGAGGAGGTGAGGGGAGCTGACAGGGAATGTGGTGAGCAGAAGAGCAGAGCGTGCCTACGGGGATAGCCTGGCAGGGAGGAGAACACAGGGGGAGGGTGGGCGGGCCTGGACTCCCCGAGATCATGTCAGTACCTCATCTCTTACAGGGGCCCCCGGGGCAGGACTCCTCCTATTTCCTATGACCCGGTCCAATCTGTGCTGGGCAGGATAGTTGCTAATTCTGAGTTCACTGACCAGGATTGTGCAGGGGATGGGTGGGCAACTTGGGGATAATTAAACAGATAACTTGCAAAAAAAATAAATAAATAGAATTTAACCACCAACTTAAATCATACACAAAAATAAACCCAAAATGGATAAAAGACTTAAACATAAGATGGGAAACCATAAAAATCTCAGAAGAATCCATAGGCAGCAAAGTATCAGATATAGCTTGTAGCAATATGTTTACCGATACAGCTCCTAGAACAATGGAAACAAAGGAGAAAATAAACAAATGGGACTACATCAAAATAAAAAGCTTCTGCACAGCAAAAGAAAACATCAACAAAACAAGAAAACCCACTGCATGGGAGAACATATTTGACAATGTGATTTCTGATAAGGGTTTAATCTCCAATATTTGTAGGGAACTCATACAACTTAACAAAAGGAAGACAAGCAATCCCATCAAAAAATGGACAAAAGACCTAAATAGACACTTTTCGAAAGTAGACATAGAGAAGGTCAAGAGACATATGAAAACATGCTCCAAGTCACTAATCATCTGAGAGATGCAAATCAAAATAACAATGAGGTACCACCTCACACCTGTCAGAATGACTATCATCAACAAATCAACAAATGACAAGTGCAGGAGAGAATGTGGAGGAAAAAGGAACCCTCCTACACTGCTGATGGGAATGCAGACTGGTGCACCCACTGTGGAGAACAGTATGAGTTTCCTCAAAAAACTTAAAATAGAACTCCCATTTAACTCAGTAATCCCATTCCTAGGAATTTATCCCACAAAATCAAAAAACCACCCATCAGAAAGAATATATGCACCTCTATCTTCATAGCAGCACAATTTACAATAGCTAAGATTTGGAAACAGCCTAAGTGCCCTTCAGCTGATGAGCTGTGGTACAGCTACACAATGGAATACTACACTGCTGTAAAAAGAGAAAGAACTCTTACCATTTGCAACAGCATGGATGGACCTGGAGAGCATTCTGCTAAATGAAATAAGCCAGTCAGAGAAAGGTAAGTATCACATGATCTCACTCATTTGTGGGATATAATGAACAACATAAACTGATGAACAAAAATAGATTCAAAGTCATAGAAACATTGAAAAGACCATCAAACCTCAGAGGGAATGCTGAGGAGGGTAGGTAGGTGTGTGTGTGGGAGGGAGTGGGGGGGGGGGGTTTGGGATGCTAAGAGATCAACCAAGAACTGCATGCATATAAGCATAACCATAGACACAGACAATGAGGGAGGTGGGGGTGAAGGCTGGGGCTGGGGGGTGGGGACAGGTTGGGAGAGGACAATGAGGGGAAAGGGGACATACGTAATACTTTCAATAGTAAAGAATTTAAAGAGAAGGAAGGAAGGAAGGAAGGAAGGAAGGAAGGAAGGAAGGAAGGAAGGAAGGAAGGAAGGAAGGAAGGAAGGAAGGGGTAAGGCATGCCCTGTAGTCTGAGAAGGGGAGAAGGGTTCCCGGGCTGGTTGGGTGACCGCTCCAGGTCCTTGCTGACACGGACCACTGAGTCACCTGCCTTACAAACCAGGAGAGAGTTGCAGCTGCGTGGACTCTGGCCTGGTGCCTCAATCCTGCAGCAGGAACCGGGTGGGACAGGGGTGCTTCCAGGCCCCTGACCTCGGCCCAGCCCGGCTTGCAGCATCCTCTCCTAGGGGCATTCCCATAACAAATGCGTGATCACTCTCTGACACTTGCTTTCACCCCACATTAACTTCTAGAGGTCACCCCAGAGTTAGGGTTCCAGGCCAGAGAATGTCAAATGCCCTCCAACCCAGCTTCCTCCGCAGATACCTTCCTCCTCCCTCTCAGCTAGCCCATCCTCCGCTCATTGTGCCCCCTAACTTCTCTCCCTCCCCTCCCTTTGAGCCAGCTCACAGTGGGAACAGAGCAGAGGTTCGGGAGGATTCGGGTGGCACCGCAGGCTGACCTGGTTTGAGTTCCCAGTTCTGCCCCTTTTTGCTGTGAGACCTTGGACAAGGGGTCGACCTCTCTGTGCCCCAGTTTCTTCATTCAGGACGTGGGGAAATAACAGTACCAATCCCCCAGTCACTGGGAAGACCGGAAGTGGGGGTGGCACGTCTATTTATCCCTTACCTAGCCTCTTCCCCGTTCACCTCACCCTCTCTCCCCCAGGACACACACAAGAACTGCACAGAGAGGTGAGACACACAAATAGCATTGGAGCCACTGCCTTTCTGAGACCTGCGTTGGAGCCAACTTCCTCTGGCCTGGGCAGCTGTGCACGTCTCTTCCCAACTTCTCATTGACTTCCGGTTGGTAGGCTGACATCAGTCATGGGAGTATTCACAACCCTGAAAGGCTACACATAAGGACACCCTGCGGAGAGGCGGTTGATCATGACCAGCACTTCACTGCCTGGGGGCCAGAGTACTATGAGCACTGACCACAGCCACAATAAGTACTATGAGCACTGACCACAGCAAATTATCTATTTTTGGGAAAGGGCCCCAGGTCCTCAGGAAGGGGCTGTGGGTGGAGCTGGCCTGCCCCTCCTCCTGCTTCCTCTCCTCCAGCCCCACTGTGGCCCTGTGTCTGGACCCCTAAGGTTGCCTCCTGACTGTGGTCCCCACAACCACTCACCCCCTCCAAACTCCTTTCCTCTAACCTGAAATGCCAACCAACCATAGCCCCGCCTCTCGGGATGAAGGCCAGCCCTCCAGGCTCTGCAGGCTCTGCAGGCTCTGGCCCCTTTCCGCCTGCTCTTCACCCGAGTCCTTCCCACTCTTATTTGCACGGCTTATTCCTGCCTCAGGGCCGCTGCACACGTTGTTCCTCTGCCCAGGGCTGCTCTGCCCGATTCCAGGGGCAAACTCCTCATCTACCTTCAGATCTCCGCGTTCCCGGGCAGGCCTCCCCTGACCGTTCACCCACCCCCGGAACAATGCCACTATTGCTGTTATCGGCCCGTGTGCCTGACTGTTTCGGTCTTTCTGGCTCACAGAGACGGTAAGTTCAGGAAGGGGCCAGGCTCCGGCTTGTTCGGCACCGAGTCTCCGGCACGGGGCCTAGAACATAGTAGGTGCCTGATAGCTATTTGCCAGATGGATGAATGAAGGAGTCATCCCGTCGGAATGCCACGTTTCAGGAGCAAGAACCTATTTTTAAATCCAGGGGTGGGGGTGTGAGTGTGCTTGGAGGCAGGGCCTGAGCACATGGTCGGAGTCCCATCTTTGACTCCTGTGTGATCTGAGAGCCGTCCTTTTCTCTCCGGGATGGCAGCATCGTAATAATGACAATCGGGCTTGGCAAAGCCTCAAGGTTGTTGTGGAGTCAAATGAAACAATGGATACTCGAGGGAAACAAAAGAAAGAATAAACAAACAGGAGGACATCCAACTAAAGAGTTTTTGCATCCCCAAAGGAAACCGCCAACAAACTGCAAGACAGCCTCCTGAATGGGAAAACATATTGGCCAATATACATCTGATAAGGGGTTAATATCCCAAATTTATAAAGAACTTGTAAAACTCAGCACCAAAAACCAAACAATCCCATGTTTTTTAAAATGGGGAAAAGACCTGAATAGACACTTCTCAAAGAAGACATACAGATGGCCGGTAGACATATGATAAGATGGTCAACATCACTGATCATCAGAGATGCAACTTAAGCCCATAAGGAGATATCACCTCACACCTGCCAGAATGGCTGCCATCAGTAAACCAACAAACAAGTATTGTCGAGGATGTGGAGGAGAGGGAGCCCTGAGCACTGGTAGTGAGATGCAGACTGGTGCAGCCATTGCGGAAAGCGGTACAAAGACACCTCAAAAAAACTAAAAATGGAACTGCCTTATGACCCAGTGATTCCACTTCTGGAAATTTATCTGAAGAAACCCAAAACACTAATTGGAAAGAATATATGCACCCCTGTGTTCACTGCAATGTTATTTATAATAGCCAAGATTTAGAAGCAGTCCAAGTGCCCACTAGCAGAGGGATGGGTAAAAAAGCTGTCATACGTACACTTACACAATGGAATTGGGGGAACGGAAGAAAGTCCTGCCCTTTGTGATAGTGTGGATGGACCTGGAGAGCATTATGCTAAGTGAAATAAGCCAGTCAGAGAAAGACAAAGTACCATAGGATTTCACTCATATGTGGAATTTACTGAACACACAGAGCCACCAAGCAAAATATAGACATAGAACAAGCGGACAGCTATGATGTTGGTGGGGGGAAGGGGGATTGAGAAAAAAAATAGAGAGAATTCATGGGCATGGATAACAGTGTGGTGATTGTTGGGGGGTAAAGAAGGGTGTAGGTGGGAGAGGGCATAGAGGGGATACATACTGACAGAAATTTTTAAATTACATTTTTAAAATAATAAAATTAAAAAAAAGAAGAAGAAACGATGAGCACTAGAGACTTCTATGAGCTGTCCATCCAAGTCTATAAGGGCTTAGGTTTGGATCCCTGCACTGTTGCTTCATAGCTGCAGAAGGTACTCAGTGTCTTTGCGTTTCAGTGTCCTGAGCTGTGCAAGGCAGTGCCTATTTCACAGGGCAGTGGCGGGGGGAGGGGGGGTATGGCTCTGTCCCAAGTTCAGCAGCAGTAAGTCCGGAGCTCAGTGAGTGGCCACTGTGACTATTGCCTTCAGCTCCAAACCCGTTTTACGCAGGAGCTGCACGGGGTTGCTTACTCGGAAACCAAAGAGTGCTATGGCAGTACCTGTTTGTGTAGGATGTTTGGGCGAGGAGGATGGGTCAGGGATTGGGGAGAGGCCTCCCCAAGCACCTTCGCTGTGCCAGGCGCTGGGCTGCACACGGACAGGGAGCAGCAGGCCACCTGGCTCTGCCCCAGAGGGCTCCTTCCACAGGAGCAGCTCAGGAGGAGGGAGAGGCCAGCGAGGGTTGGAGCATCTGGGGCAGGCCCTGGCCCCGGGGAGGACCCTGGGGGAACCAAGCAAGGTGGTTGGACAGGAAAAGCTCAGCTTCAAACCACAAGGTAATAGGGCTTCCCACTTGGATGAGCACGTGATTTAGGGAAGGGAGGTACCATATTCTGAGCACTTTCTAGGTCAGCCTCTGGCCTGGACATCAAAACCGTCCGGCCAGGAAGTGCCACCAGCCCACTTTTCAGAGCCCACTTTTCTGAGGCTCAGAGCAGTAAGGCAACTTGCCCAAGGTCCCAGAGTCAAAATGTGCTCAACTGCAATTCTGACCTTAAGCCGGCAGCTTTCCTCTCCCCTGTCCTGCTTCCCCGGGGACTGGGGCTGGACCCTGGCTACCTCCTGGGAGAGAAATAAAGTAACAGGTCCCAGGGCCTTGGACACTCTCTCCCAAGTCTCTGCCACTTCCAAGTAGAGAGTTGGGGAAGAGGAGGGGGGCTCTGTGCTCCTCTGGCAGAGTGATACCATTAAGAATCTCATTAGCTATAATTTAATGAGGGCTTATTATGTGCCAGTGAGCTTTCATTAACTCACTTAACCCTCAGAACAGCCATGTGGCTGGGTCCCATGATTATCCCCACACACAGATGAAAAACTGAAGTCCAGAAAAGCTAGCGTTGATTCTTCTAGCAGCACCTCTTCTACTTTCTTGGAAAAGAAAGATGTGCCATTCACTGGGGAACTTCGGAACCTCCGCCCAGTCACATAGCCACCAAGGGGGGACACAAACGAGTAGGTTGGGAAGTCCTCCCTCGTGTCTATCCCCAAGTCGCCACAGCTACAGTGAGAGCCTGACATTCCACAGCGTCTCGGGGCCAGCCGGCAGCCACCCCTCACCTCGTGGCCTTGGCCCCTCCTCTGGTGGGGGGGGAGAGGAGGGGGTTCTCCTTTGTTCCCCGGGTCTCCAGGAAGCATCCTTCCCCCGGAGGGGCCGGCGGAGGTCACGGGCCCGTGCCCCCTCCCCACGCCAGCTTGCCCACGCTGGCAGCCCCGTCAATCAGGGGCAGCCGGCTCAGCAGCCGGCCTTTTATTTCCTAAATTAAAAGGGCTTGCGATTCCTGATCGAATTAAAGGCGGGAAGGTCGGCTCTGAGAGCAGCAGGGAGATTTCAATCACAGGAGACAAGGCAGCCCGGATGGCCAGGAGGGCGAGACACAGGGCAGACATGGCGGGGGGGCAGGAGCGGGACGCCCCCAGGATGCCGCTGTTTCTCCTCCAGGCCAGACCGAGGCACAGCATGCCTTGAGGATGTCTCCTCCACAGCACCAGCCCCACCGGCCTTTGGAGCTCGTTGGTCTGAATCAGAGGACGCTCATCCTCCCTCTTGCCCCTCGTACAGCAGACAACCAGCACCACTGCCCTGGGCAGCCTCCCGTGCCCCTCTGTATGCCCGACACCCTCAGAGCAGTGAACTCCACGTGCTTCTCGCTTCCGCTGGGCGGCACGCACCCCTGGCTTCTCTCCCGACTGCAGGTTGGACCTTCCGGACACCAGACGGGGCTTCTTGCGTTGGAGTCAGAAAGGCCAGTTCCTCAGTCTGCTTCTCCTCCTCCTGTGATCCAGCCCTGGGATGCCGCAGCCGCCCACGGCCTCCTAGAGGCCCCAGCAGACTGCAGCGAGGACTACCCGGAACACCGGGGGAGCCCTCGCCCTGGCCGAGTGCCCTGGGGAAACCCCCCTTTTTGCTTTGGGACTCAGTTTCCCTGTCTGGACACCAGGCGGCATGCCCCTTACGGGGTCCCCCAAGGGGTTCGCCTGCCCGGACGGCCAAAGGCTAGGATGTGCCTTGGTGCCTGGCTGGCACCGGGCCCATCTTGTGCAACCGTGGGCTCCCTGCCGAGAGACAAGCGAGGAGCGGCGAGGCCTTGATCTCGAAGCCCCGGAGGAAGTGCCCTGTGTCTTCCTTCCAAGGACGGGCGAGAAGAGGCAGGCTCGCCCTGGTGGGTGGGAGTGGGCTCGGGCACCAGGATGAACTGACTTCTGAGGGAGTGCAGCTCCTGGAAATGGATCACACGGAAGCCCTGGCCTTGCCTCGCTCCTCCAGGCCCTGAGCCCGGTGGCCTGTGCATGGGCAGTCCTAGGGGCAGGGGTCACGCTGCAGCCGGTGGGACTGAGGCGAGAAGGGAAAGGACTTCGAATGGTGGGATAGGCCAGGCAGAGGCACACATCATCCCAGGGAGTGTTTAAGGAACTAGGGAGTCATCGGCCCCACCCAGGCAGGGAGGCGGGCTCTAGGCCTGGGTCCAGAGAGCGGGGTTCTCCTCTTGCACCCCGCTGACCGTGAGCAGGCCCTGTCTGTCTTCTGTGGAAGGGAGGTGATGACAATGCCATCCTAGCGCAGAGGCAGGGGTAGGCGCCAACGGCAGGGTGGTGTGGTAGCCGGGAGGTAACATGGCATTTGAACGTTGCATGCCCTCCAACAAGATGCACACTTTCTCCTTCTCACTGCCCCGCAGAGGCTGGGCCTCTCCCCGCCAGCGGCCGGCAGCCCTTCGCATGTAGCAGGTGCTGTTGCGAGTCCTTTACATGCAGTTACCTCATGTAATCTCCGTAATGACGGCTGTTATCCCCATTTAGAGAGGAAGCCGGAGCACCAGGAGGGCCTGTGAGTCGCCCAAGCTTAGCGGGAGCGGAGCAGCCGGGCCAGAGAGGAGCTGACGAGCCGGGACCTGCTTCGGGCTCCTCGGCGTTCTGCACCTGTGCCGTCCGTAGGCAGCCCCGTCCCACGTGGCTTCCAGGCGCCGGGGTGTGAATCATGCGACGGGGAAGCTGGATTTTACTTTCACTCACTTGTTCTTCTCGTTTCAGTACCACAGGGGGCTGCTGGCACAGCGCAGCCCCGCGGACTCGGCTGGGCCACGAGGCAGGACAAGGGTCGCCTAGACGCGTCCCTTCCATCTTCCATCTGCACTCCTCCTGGCCACTCCCGGCCCTGACTTCCAGGAATTCCCCTGGGAGGCCTTCCTGGTCCTGCCCACCTCTGCCCCCATATTCCCTACCTGCCCCCAGAGGTGTCCTGCCAGGCAAGAGCTGGGCTAGCCTTTGGGGTCTAAGGGAGCTCCTTAGGGGGCCTGGCCCTGTTAGTGTGACATCAGGGAGAGGGCACTAATCCCACACAGAGGGGCCCACCCTCCTGGGTGGATGCTTGGTAACCTGGGTCAGCAGCCCGCTCTCACCGGGGCCGCCAGCAGGAGGAGCCCTGGGTTCCAGACCCCTTTTGGGGCCCAAGGTCCCGGAGACGCTGGTGGGTGTTCTGACAGCCCTCCTGCTCTGCCACCCAAGGCCCCGCTGTAGCGCTGGGTGTTGGCCCCACGAGAAGGAGCCAGGCACAGGCCCCAGGGGTCAGGGTGTCTGGGAGCCCTGGGGAGGCCTCTGGAGCTTGAGGGCTGCACAGAAGAGAGAATTCACAGGGGCCTTGAACTTGGACATGTTGTCCACTAGATGGGCAGGTCGGCAAAAAACAGCTTTGCAGGAGGAAAAGCCAAGGCAGAGGTGTGGCGGCTGCTATGCTGGCTGCATGGCCATGTGGGAAGGAGGCAAGGGTGGGAGCTTCAGGGAGCCTGGCGTGGGGAGGTGGGGCGGCTGGCACATCACACCAACGCGTGTCCACAGAGCCCGGCTGGGTCCAGCCCCGTCACACCTGTTATCTCATTTGGTTCTCACAGCTGCCCTCAGGGGCGATCTGGTGATGAACTTGGCAGGCTGTGCAGACTCCACAAGGGGACATCACTGGCCCGTCACACGGCCCTCAGGTGTGTGCCCGGCGGCCTGGCTTCCCGGACCAGATGCACAGGGCTTCCTCCTGAGGCACAGGGTTCCGCTCTGCAGACAGCAGAGCTTCAGGAGGGTCTGGCCAGGCTTGTGCAGGCTGCGGAGAGAAGGAGGCCGCGGGTGGAAAGGCAGAGGCAGGAGCCGCTGGGCTGCGTAAGTGCAAAACAGGAGGCCTGCCCTGCGGTGCTTGGGAAGCCACGTCAGCGGAGAGAGGGAGAAGCCTCCAGACTGGGGAGGTGTGCGTGGGGGTTCGGGGGAGGGGGGGAGGCGGTGTGACAATGTGTGGGGTCTGTAGATCAAGGGAAATAGCCTACGGTGGAAGAAAGACCTGGAGGCCAGTGCTGAGGGCTGAGGCCTTGTACAGGTCTGGGGACAGGGAGCAGCAGTCTCCCCGAGGGCCTCTGACCTGCCCAGGACTGGCAGAGGCGGGGGCCCTGGGAGGAGATGGGGGAGGAGACCAGGGAAAGGCATTCTGGGATCACGGAGGCCAGCATGCGGGGCTCTGTGCGGGCCAGAAAAACAAAGACTCAACGGCACCAGCAGGTACCCAGGAGGCCTGGCAGGGTCTGCAGAGGGCAGAGAGCAGGGCCAGTGTGAGGGGTGAGGAGGACATTGAAGGCAGGCCATGGGGGGGTGGGGTAGGGTGGGGGGAAGAGGACATTCTCTAGGAAGAGGAGAAAGATGGGACAGTGGCTGGAGGGGAGGTGGGGGACCTGTGGGAGACCCCAGGCACCCCTCACCATGCGTGTAGTCCCTGGAGCTTCAGGTCTGCCTGCCCAGGCTCCCCCAAGGAGCGTGGCCTCTGACTTCTGTCCCCACACCTTCCCCAGAGCTCGGAAAAGTGCTGAGCCCACTCCAGGCCCTGGGACGATGTGCTGATTCACTGAGGCAGGCAGGGAGCCTGCAGCCAGCAGCAGGCAGAGCCCCCGCCCTGCCCAGAGGAGGCCCCGCATCACCGGCCTGGCACGCAGGGCAGCCTGGAGGATGTGGGCGAGTCAGCACCGCACCCTCCTTCATGCAGGATCTGTGCTGGGGGAGAGGTGGGCAGGGGCCGGCCCCAGGGAGAGAGAGACAGATCTACAGACAGGCAGGCAGGCTCCTCTCTGAGGCAGAGGAGCAGAGAGGGCCAGATGAGAGTTCCCGGGATGATTGTTCTCCAGGAGAGGATTATATAGGATTATTATTATTATTGTTATTATTATCTGCCAGCCGGGAATCCAGGAGGGCTCCATGGAGGAGGCGGCATGGGCTCTGGGCCCAGTGGAGGTGGAAGGGAAAGGACAGTCGGAGCAGCAAGTGCACAGGCAGGTAACCGAGAGGCCTTGCCAGCTTCTGGCCAGGGGTTTGGGTTGGCTAGTTTCTTGGGCGAGCTGGCCATTAGGGGAAGGGACACGTGAGGCCAAAGGGAAGCTGGGTCCCAGGTAGAGGGAGCACTGGATGTTCGCTTTGAGGATGAACTTTATCCTGGAGGCAATGAGGAGCTCTGGCGGGTCCTGCAGTAGGAGAGACGCCTGGGGAAAGGTGGCTCTGGGAAGGCCACCTGGTCCCCATTGGGAGGAGGGAAGACAATGCCCATTAGGGACTCCCATGAGGCGGGAATCCCAGCTCTACAACCCAACTCTCCCGCAACAGCTGGGCTGGTAAAAATAGCTGGGAGTCCCTTTGGGATAAAAATAGCTGTGGGTTGGGGAGTTCACCTGCACGGACAGGTAGGAGAAGTGGGTCATGGCTGAGGGCCACCTGGGAGGTGAATGGCAGGAGCAGGATCTCTATTCAGACCTGGACCTCCTCCTTCACCTCTGAAGACCCAGCTCCTCTGAGCATCTCTGAGCAAGGTCCCACCATAAAGGGGACCAGGTAGGGTGGGTGGGCATCTGGAGTGAGCCCTTCCAGGCCTACGTCCCCCCCCCTGCTGTCTCCCACTCTGGGCACAATCCCATATTCAGGCCCTGTCAGGGCAACTGTGGCTTTGGGCTTCGCCTGGCACCTTACCTTCACTTCAGAAACCCACTTTCCAGAGAAATGTTGTGCTTGGTTTCTTGGAGACATTACTTCCTAGACTCACCAGGTTCACAGTCCCTTTATTGCTGTATTGCTACCATTTATGCATTGAGCATTTATTAAGTTTTATGCACTATGCCAACTTCTCCATGCTACATGACAACCTTTCAGAAATATGAGCCTGTTTCCCAAGCATCTCTGAGAGTCCATGTCCATGCTGTTCTATTTGTTATAATAATAATAATAATTATTATTATTACTAGAGGCCTGGTGCACAAATTTGTGCACTGGTGGGGTCCAGCCAGCCTGCCTAATATGGGCCATCAGTCAATTTGCATATTACCCTTTTATTATATAAGATTATTATTATTGTTATTATTATCAAACAGTAATATTTCCTTGTTTTCCTTCTGGTGAACAGTTATATGCATTTTAACACATGTATAGATGCATGTAACTGCCACCCCATTCAAGATGCAGAACCATGTCATCATCCCAAAAAAACGCCCTCATACTAGCCCTTTCTAGTTACACCCTCACCACACCCATAACCCTGGCAACCACTAATCTGTTTTCCATCGCCATAATTTTGTCTTTCCCAGACTATCAAGTAATGGAGTCATTCTGTGCATAATCTTTTGACTAGCTTCCCTCATTTAGTATAAGCATCTGAGATCCATCCAAGTTGTTGTGTGTATTACTATTGTTCTTTTTTTTTTTAAATTATATTTTATTGATTTTCCACAGAGAGGAAGGGAGAGGAATAGAGAGCTAGAAACGTCGATGAGAGAGAAACATCGACCAGCTGCCTCCTGCACACCCCCCACCGGGGATATGCCTGCAACCAATGTACATGCACTTGACCGGAATCGAACCTGGGACCTTTCAGTCCACAGACCGACACTCTATCCACTGAGCCAAATCGGTTTCGGCACTATTGTTCTTTTTTATTGCTGAGTAGCATTCCATTGTGTGGATATACCACAGTATTTAACCATTCCCTCACAGAAGGACATTCAGAATTGTTTCTAGCTTTCGGTTATTACAAATAAAGCTATGAGTATTCATGCACAGGTTTTCCATGAGAAGAAAGGTTTTCATTCCTCCTAGGTAAAAATATGAGTGGGATGGCTGGGTCCTCCATAAGTGTTTGTTAAATTTTACAGGAGACTGGCAGCTGGCTTTTCAAAGTGTGTGTATCATTTGACATTCCCGCCAGCAGTGCACGTGAGCCCCGCTCCTCAGCATTCTTGTCAGCACGTGGTTTTGTCAGTATTTTTTCTGACCCCTATTTTAGTAGGCGTGTGGGGTATCTCATCATGGTTGCATTTTGGATTTCAGTCATGGCAAATGATGTTGAATATCTGTCCCTGTGTTCATTTGTTGTCCTTATATCCCCTTTAGTGAAGTGTCTGTATCCGTTCTTAGCCCATTATTTAATTGTATGGCTTGTTTCCTGCTGTTGAATTATGAGAGGTTTTTTTTTTTTATACAGCGTTGGGGGAAAGTAGGTTTACATTTGTGAGTACAGGAAATGCAGACTTTGTTCTTGTTTTATTATTTATTAATTGTTGTGTTATTTTCCATGTGAACAACTGAAACCTACTTCTGCCCCACCCTGTATATTCTGGATAGAATTCCTTTGTCAGATATGTGATTTGCAAATATTTCCTTTCCACAGGCTGCAGCTTGTCTCTTCGCTATCATGACTGTCTTTTGGCAGAGCAAACGTTTTTAATGTTGATGAAGTCCAATTTATCAATTTTTCCTTTCATGAATCATGCTTTTGATATCATTTAAAAAGCTCTTTACCTAACCCCAGGTCATGAAGATCTTCATATATCTTATCTTCTGAAAGTTGTATAGTGTTATGTTTTACATTTAGATCTATGATCCATTTTGAGTTCATCTTTGTGTTTATGTCAAGTTTGGTTTTTTTTAATACTTACTCAAGGAGTGATATTTTTTCCATTGATTCTTTAGAGAGAATGGAAGGGATAAAGGAGGCTGAGAGGAGAGAGAGAGAATGATGTAAGAGAGACACATCCATTGGTTGGCTCCTGTGAGTGCCCAGACTGAAGGCGGGATTGAACCTGCAACCAGGTATGTACCTTTGACTGGGAATCAAACTGAGATCCTCCAGTCTGAGATCCTCCAGTGTGCAAGCCAGTGCTCTAACCACTGAGTCATGCCAGCTAGGACACATCAAGTTGTTTTTTTGGTTTTTTGTGTTGGTTTTTTTTTTTTTCGTGTGTGTGTGTGTGTGTTTTGTTTTGTTTTTTGTGTGTGTGTTTTAATATATTTTTACTTATTTCAGAGAGAAAGGAAGAGGAAGAGAGATATAGAAACATCAATAGTGAGAGAGAATCGTTGATCAGCTGCCCGCCTCGGTTCCTTACTGGGGACCGAGCCTGCAATCTGGGCATGTGCCCTTGATCAGAATCGAACCCAGGACCTTTCAGTCTGCAGGCCAACGCTCTATCGACTGAGCCAAACTGGCTAGAGCTGTCTGTTTATTTTGTTTTGTTGCTTTTGGGTGACCAATTGTTTCAACACCATTTGCTGAAAACACCAACCTTTCTCCGTCAAAATGTCCTTGTACCTTTGTACATATTGATCACATTTGTGTGGATCAATTTCTGGACATTCTATTCTGTCTCATGGATCTATGTGCCCTTCTCTTTGCCAATACACACTGTAGTTTTATACTGTCTTAAAATTGAGTAGATTCCTCCCGCTTTCCCCCCCCAAAATAGTTTTAGCGCCCTGGCCATTGTGGCTCAGTTAGTTGGAGCATGGGTTCAATTCCCGGTCAAGGCTCATACCTAGGTTGCAGCTTCAATCCCTAGTCAAGGCATTTGTGGAGGCAACCAACGAAAGTTTCTCTCTCTCCCTCTCTCTTCTTCTCTCTCTAAAATCAATTAAAGTTTATATATATTTAAAAAATTGTTTTAGCGCCCTAGCCGACTTGGCTCAGTGGATAGAGCATTGGCCTGCGGACTGAAGGGTCCCAGTTTCGATTCTGGCCAAGGGCACATGCCTGGGTTACAGGCTCGATCCCCAGTGGGGGGCGTGCAGGAGGCAGCCAATCAATGATTCTCTCTCATCATTGATGTTTCTATCTCTCTCTCCTTCTCCCTTCCTCTCTGAAATCAACAAAGAAATATATTTTTTAAAATTGTTTTAGTTATTCTAGTTCCTTTGCCCTCCCATAAAATTTTGAAAATTTTTGTTAATATTTACCCCCCCCCCAAAAAAAAAATTCTGCTGGTATTTAGGTATTGTGTCAAATCTACAACTCATCTTGGGAAAATTGACATATTTACTATGTGAAGTCTTCCAATCCATGTATACAGTATGCCTTTCCACTTATTTAGGTTTCATTAGTTTCAGCAACATTTTGCAGTTTGCAGCATATGGACCATACATGTTATGCTATCATCTTTGTTCAGTTAATACTTGTCTCCTCCACTAGATTACCAACCACATGAGAAACCACATCCATGCTGCCCAATGGGCAACACGCAGCCTGTCCTCATTAAATATTCTGATTGAATATTTAATTTCTGTATATGTCATCTCATTTCATCTTCTCCCAAACCCTGCGGGCTAAAGATTGCACTCCTTCCTTCGTGGAGGAAAAAACAAAACAAAAAGCAAGGCTTGGAAAGAACTGTAGTAGACATTTTTTCTAAGATGGTTTCCAAGATCCTACCCTTTGGTGTACACACCCCATAATACCCCTCCCCCTGAGCGGGTGCAGGATCTACGAATGGAAGACATCATTCCTGTGATTGCATCACATTCTCCAGGAAAAAAAAAAAAAAAAAAAATGAAGAGCTTTGCAGATGCAGTTAAGTTAAGGTCCCTGGTTAGTTGACGTTAAGTTTATCACAAGAGAGACTTCTTGGGTGGGCCTGGCCTAATCAGGTGTGCCTCCTAAGTGAGGGTCTAGAGGGCACAGAGAGCAGAAGTCAGGGAGACTCGAAGCAGCCGCGGTGCTCTCCTGTGGGCCTGGAGAAAGCCAACGGCCATGCCGTGGAGAGAGTCACATGGCGTGGCGTCTGAGTAGAGGCCCTCCGTCGCACACCTGCAAGAACCTTGGCGGAGGGGAGCCTCAACGGAGATCAGAGCCCCGGCCCGCGCCTGGAGTTCGGCCTGGGGAGACCCTGAGCAGAGAACCCAGTTAGGCTGCACCCAGACTTCTGACCTACAGACAATGATGAAGCAGATGTGTGTGGCTTTAAGCCGCTCCGCTGTGATTTATAAGGCAGCAATAGAAAACGAATGCATGACCTTTCCGAGGGTCCCGGAGCTGGGCCCATGGGCCCCAGGCTGCCAAGCTCTTGTTCTCCACCATTCACACTTTCCTAGGTGCCTCCTCCTTTTGGGGGGAGAAGGGGCGGGAAGATCTTCACAGTCTTTTGTTTTTCTTTGTTTTGTTCTTCTGTTTGGACCTCAAGATTTTAGAATCCTTAATGGTCCATGCACAGCCCACTTTCGTTTACATTGTTAGTTGGTTTTAATGATTCAGCCATCATCCATAAACCCACCACCTAGAGCAATCGCTAGTTTTTACCAAACACTACATCGAACTCATGCCCCGTCCCCCATCCCACTTCCTATCCCTGTACCTGCGGTAACTGTCATCTGAACCCCACACGTTCATCATTCCCTTTCTTAATGTTTTATAGAGTTCAAGTTCATCCATATGGATTTCATAACATTGTTTTTTTATCTGAATGACTTTTAACCTTAGAGAAAGAGTATGTGGTACATAATCTCTCGGGACCTTTTCATCTCCGTTTTGCGTTGCCAAGATTCATGCGTGTTGTTGCATGTAGAGCGGGTCGTTCGTTTCGACTGCCGTGGAGCGCCTTGCCCTGTGACCGCACAGCCACAGCCCATCCATCTGCTCTGCGGCTGATAGGCATTTGGGCGGTTTCCAGTTTTGTTGTCATCCATAGTGTCGCTCTGAATATTCTCGTGCAAGGAAGGCTCTTGGTTCAGTGACTCGCTTCTTTGAGTCCAGTTCTGCCTAAATAAACCGAAGAGCAAGAAGTCTGTTTCTTTGACATAAAAACAAAAAACAAAAAACAAAACAAAACAAAAAAAACAGGAGCCTGACAAAGCTTCGTGCCAGGGGTCCAGCCTGAAGCGATCGCTCCACTGCACTCACTCCAAAGCGCTGCTCCCGCCACGTCCATCAAGGCCATCAGCCCAGACACCAGGCCCTGGGCCACGTGCCCTCCTGTCACCCACCCAGGGGGCGTCCGGAGCACACAAGCGGCTCCTCTGAGACCCAAGTTTCAACATCGAGAGCTGGCTCTGAGCAGCGCTGACCACAATGGCGGCTCGCTCTCGGCTGTGGGCGGGGCCTGGAATGCACTATCCCAGAAAGGCCCTGAGGGCCTAGGCCACCGCAGAGCATGTGAGGATGGGAGTGTGGTGGGCCGTGGGCAAAATGGGAAGGGACGTACAGCCCAGGCAGGCCCCTGCCCTTCCGGGCCCCACCGGAGACCCTGTTGGAGTCGCTGACCCCTCTGGGGCCAAAGTGTCCTCACAGGGTCCAGAGGAGATGCATGCCGTGAGTTAAGAGGGGTCACTGACAGCTGGTTAGAGGGCAAGGGAAAGAGGTTGGAGAGGCTGAGGAAGGCGCATCTGGCAGCTGTGGTCCTCCCCACAAAGGAAACCCTGCCCAGGACCCAGCAGGAGGGCTGCTCATGCCCAGGGCCCCGAATTGCATTGTCACCATCAACTTGAAGGTGATGGGGACGACAGCCCCTGCCCAGGTGGTGTCCTGTCTCTGTGTACCCTGCCTGCCTCTCGGTAGGACAGGACCATGCCCGCTGCACAGAGCAAGGCCCTGCAGTTCCTGCCACAGGAAGGGAACCCAGTGGTTGGCGCCACGGGAAGGGAGCCCTCTGCAGACAGGACCAAATCCACATCTCAGCCCCACCCTTCTCACCGCTATGTGATGTGGCGGCTTGCTTACGCTCTTCAGTCTTTAGGTGCCACCAAATGGGAATGGTAAAACCCACACTCCTCGGACTCCCGTCTTGTCTCTGCCACGGACACGCTCTGTGACCTTTGACAAGTTACTTAGCCTCAGGTGCTTTGGTTTCCTTAACTGTAAAATGGGGTTGAAAATGCTGCCACCTCACAAGGTTCTGATAAAGATTAAATAAGTTGATGTGGGCTTTTCTAGTATATATATATATATATATATATATATATATATATGTATATATATTTCAGAGAGGAAGGGAGAGAGAGAGAGATAGAAACATCAATGATTAGAGAGAATCATGGATTGGCTGTCTCCTGTACACCCCCCACTGGGGATTGAATCTGCAACCCAGGCATGTGCCCCCTGACCAGGAATCGAACTATAACCTCCTGGTTCATAGGCCAATGCTCAACCACTGAGTCACACCAGCCGGGCTAAATAAGTAGATGCCTGGAGAGAGGTTAGCACAGTGCCTGGCACATCATTAAGTGCTCAATAAAGACAATCGGAGCGATGGCCGAGGTCATTCACTCATTCACGTAATTAGTTGTAATGCGGAGTCAGAGGGGAGGGTCACCACACCAGGCACTACGCCTGACGCTGTGGGGAAAGACTGTCCTGGAGTTTCAAGCCCCCGTGGAGATGAAGGCCAGGTCCCTGAGCTCTGTGGCCCAGGGCCCAGGCTCCAGGCTCCGTGGACGGGGGCAGAGGAGGGGCTGGGCATCCTGCAAGAGAGGAACCGGGGAGCTTGGTGAGGAGGTGGTGCCAGGGGCTGGCCCTTTAGGAGAAGGGAGATTTGATACGGAGGACGCAGTGGCAGAGAGGAGCACATTGTCCTATCTCATTACTGTCCCACAGTGGGGACTGGGCCTCAGAGTTCCGGCAGCCCAAGCCCTTCGCCATCAGAGAAGACAACAGTGCCCACAGGGGAGGCCACGTGCCGGGAGGCGTGGTGAGGCCAGCGAGGAGCAGAGACGGTCCATGCCGGGCCAGGAAGCACACTGTCCATACCCACCACCGAGGAACTTCATCGCTGCCCAGTTATCTGCTGCTGCATAATGGGTCACCCCAAACGGAGTGGCTGGAACAAGTCACTTCATAGCTTCCCTGTGCCCGCCAGGGGCCTGGGCAGGGCTCAGCCAGGGCCGGGGACGGGTGTCCAGTTTTTCCCCCTCCAGTTTCAGTCCAAGGTGGCCAGAGCTGGGGCGAGGGGCCGGCTGGGCATCCCTCACTTTGCACAGCCTCAGGGCCTCATCCCTGGTCTCAGCACACGGGCACATGTAGGCTTCCTCACAGCATGGCAGCCTCTGGCCCCAGCCAGCAGTGCCATCTGTTCTGGCCCAGCACATGCAGTGTCTCTTCTGCCACTTTCTATTGGGTACAAGCGAGTCACAAACCCACCCAGATCCCAGGGGAGGAGGGACTAGGCTTCACCCCTTAACAGGGGTGTGCCAAGGTTTCCGAACCTGTAGGATGGGAAATGTGTAGTGGCCATTTGGGGAAAATAACATATGCCACCCATCTCTGGCCCTGCTGTCTGTCCCCTGCAGGAGGGAATGGGGGCAGCAGAGGCTGTCAGGGCGTCCAGGCCCCTGGAGCTACAGGCCCAGGCAAAGAGGAGATGCCTGGCTGTGGGGTTGTGGAGAGAGATGGACAGGGGAGAAGAGATGGCCGTCAGATTCCATCTGTTCCACCCGCTGGACAATAGAGGCACCGGGCTGGCAAGTGGAGGGGACATTCCTGACCCAGAATAGCCGAGCTCAGGCAGGTGTCAGGCCCCAAAGTGTGCAAATCTGGGCTCCCCAACCTCCCTGCCCCCCCTAAAAAAAAGAAAACGGAAGCTCTCAGAAAGTTCTTTTGATCAATAGATGGATTGAAGGAGATTGAAATTGAGATCAAACTCAGAGAGGGCCATTCCCACCGCTGAGATGCAGCCGAACCAAGTCGTCATTCCTCTCCCGGTGACGGATCCACAGGACGGTGTGCTCCCGCCTTGGGGTCTGCGGCAGGTAATGACAGGAAGTGAGGGGTGCGAGGGGCTCGGACTTCACCCAGGAAACCACCTTCCACTGCTCCCAAACCTCCCCAAGCCTCCTCGGGCCGGACCAGGTGGGGGTCTAAGGCCCACCCTGATGTTCCCCTGAGCAACCCCTCTCCCTGCCTGGCCCCTGCCCGCCCGCCCCTTCGAGGGTCCAGCAGCCCAGACGCTGCACTTCCCTTCATCCAAGGAGAGAAGGTACGTCACCGCAGACACTGTTGTCAAACTCCCGGGTCAGGACGGGCCCCTCCCCAGGTCTGCGCCACCCAATCTCACAGCCGCAGGGCGGGGTCAGCCCCCTCAGCACGAGGCTCTCCCCCTGGAGTCGGTTCTACAGAAGGTTCCAGCCAACGCTGCCCCCAAGCAAGGGTCCCCTCCCCGCCTCTCGTTCCTTGGTTCCCACTCACTCCGAGCACCTTGAGAAGTGCAGTGGGTGAGGTGCGGGGATTGTCGGAGGGGGAGAGGGAGTGTAGGGCAAGCTATAGAGAAGAGGAAGAGGAACTCGGGATGGAGGTAGCGAGGTTCCCCTCATGCAGAAGCTGTGCACGTGTGAGAGGTAACGACTCAGTGTCAGCCAGAGCCTGGGGCATGGGGAGGAACCCGGAGCTCCCTCACATTCCAAAGGTCAGAGAAGACATGGGTTGTCCCTGGAGTGGGGCTGGGGTCAATCCCGCTTCCACCCAGCACTCCTCCATTCCTGGGACTGGCTCCAGGCTGACCCGGCCAGTTCCCATGACACCAGCCCCACAGGCGCCAGAGGAAGAACGCAGGGCGGCCCCAGCCCCAGCTGGGATGGTGCCATGGGCAGGCTGCTCACGTGCAAGAGCCTTGAGCAAGAGCCTGGTCCCCGCCGATCGAAGGCCTGTGCTGCACGCAGCACGGGGCGGGCAGAGGAGGCTGGGCCAAGCCTGTAGGACTCACCAAACAGGCCCGGCGATGGACTCAGCACCACGTCTCCCAGAGGCAGGGCCCAGGGAGAGGAGATGTGCTTGAACCTACCCCTGGCGTAACATACACTAATCTGTGGAGCCCCAGGCCCAGGGTCTGGGGGAAGCACTCAGGCCCAGTAGTCCACGGGGCAGTGAGGCCAACACCAACGCATCCTTATGGGCTTGTGTGCAGGGAAGGGCCACTCGGAGCTGGGCCTCATACTATTGCTTCTATAAATGTAAACTCTTCCATGGGCCATGCTCCCACTGCCCCTCCCCCCCCCACCCTCCCGGTCCCCAGAACTAGACTCTTTCTGAGAATGGGCCTCTGTTTTAGCCTGGTTTCCACTAAAAGTGGAGCGTGCGTGGGCTTTGGGCCGGGATACAGACGGTTTATTTGGGAAGTAAGGGAAGAGGGAAGGGCACAGAGGGAAACAGAGGGGACAGAGGGAACGGGCATCAGCCAACACCAGGATATTTTATCACGCGAGCCGCCCCCGTGGTGCCTGCTGGCCCTGCAGGGACCCGTTTAAGAGCCTTGTGAAATGTGTCTTAAAACTGTCTGCCCAGGAGGGCGGAAGGGGGAACATTTGCCCACTGGGTTCTGTTCCCCGTCTGGGCAAAGATACCACGAGGTGTCCCTCTGGGAGCGCACACCGGAGCGCTGAGTGGTCCACTGGCAGGACTCAGAGAACCTCCGAAGCCGACCGGGCAGAAGGCGGAGGCTCCAGGCCAAGGCCAGGCGCTGCTGGCTGCACCGTGGGAAGCCCGGAGCACCTGTGGGGAACTGGTCATCACCGCGGGGCCAGAGTCGGCGTGGAGCACAGGGGAGCTGGGACCCCAGTGTCCGGCCTAGGCCTCCAGTCGCTGCCCTCCCCCAGGCATCTGCAGCAGCAGCCGCTTCCTGCAGGGCCGGCTCCTGAGGGTGTGAAAAGCATGTTCCTGCAGCCGGAGAGCTCGGAGCTGGGGCGGCAGCGCGGAAGCGGGCAGTTCTAAGGGCGTAGCGAGATTGCAGAGAGCTTGAAGCTTTGTCCAGCTTAGGGCCAGGCTGGCCCCGCGCCTCCGTGCTTCCCTCTCCAGGGGGCCCGGTCCGGAAGGAAGGAAGCGGAGTCCATTCTGCCTGAGACTGCGGCCAGAGCCCTCCCCGCAGAGCCTGGCCGCTCCCGGCACCCCTCCCCCCCGCCTGGCCTTCCGCAGGCGTTTGTTTCCAGCCCGGCCAGCCTCACTTCATTTCTCAGGCAGCTCTTTCGGTCCCTCCACTTTCTCCCTGCCCAGCTTCTCGGCTCTTTCCCTGGGCCGCGCCCCCAGCACCCTCCTGCCCACCTTCAGGCCCCAGATGTTGGCACTGGTTTCCCGGGCCCCCTGTGGCTTGGCCCTGTCCAAGCCTGTTTGGGGCCTTGCCCAAATCAGCAAATTACAAGTACCCACTTTTCCTTCTCGCCCACACAAGGTCGCCATTGTCCGCTGCGCAAGGGAGGACCGTCCGTGCTCATGCTGCAGCGGGGAAAGGGGGTCTGTTTACCCAGGGTCGACGGCACCACCGTCACGCTACGTCCAGAGACACTCCATGTCATATGCAAGTTGAGCACACGCCTCACATAGGCCCTCCTGACGTGTGTAGGGAACAGGTGTGCAAGACATACGGATGTGCATGCAGGCTCAGAGCCAGCTCAGACAGCGCATGCAGGGGTCCCATTTGCAGACAGGAGGCCTCGGCGGATCTGGCCCTTGCTGAGCTGTGGGCTCCCTCTGCTCATTCCGGAGACACTCTTCCCACCGCCCCACCTAATCCTCACCGCCCTGCGAGGTGGGTGGGATGCTTCCCATGGAATGGATTAGGACGCTGAGGTTCAGAGAGGAGAGGGGAGAAGGGAGGAGCTGGGGTGGGACAGAATGGAGGAGGCACCACTTCTGTAAGCGCCACTTCTGCAGAGAACCCTGGGATGGCAGAGATGGGAGGGCCTGCCGGCTCCAAGGAAACTTCTAGTCTTGCTCTTGGGACAGGGGCATTGTCCTGCTCAAGGTCACATGGAGAATCCCCGCTGAGTGAGGGCTTGGGGGGGCACTGCGAGGGCTGACAGGAGTGACGGGGCAGAGGAGACCTTGGGAAACACCCCGTTGCAGGAGGGAAGGAAGCTTCTCAGCCAGAAGGCACCTGCCGGCCCCACGGCACAGG
Organism: Nyctalus aviator; assembly: GCA_036971965.1. Taxonomy (NCBI): domain Eukaryota; kingdom Metazoa; phylum Chordata; class Mammalia; order Chiroptera; family Vespertilionidae; genus Nyctalus; species Nyctalus aviator. The sequence continues at coordinate 75,542,947 of CM072925.1, read as the reverse complement.
ATCTCTGGCGGGGCTCCCAGGTGGGGAAAGGGGTGGTGGGCGGCTCACCTGGGGGAGAGGCAGGGGTTCTGTTTGCATTCGTAGCAGTGTCCGAGGCCCAGAGTCCCCAGGAGGGACCATGGGGACGTGGTCTTCAGAGGGGACAGCCTGGATGGACCTGGGTGGCCTCCCACGCTCAGGGGTAGGCCAGGCACTGTGTTTCTTGGGAAACCCTGCATAAGACCCTGAAAGCCCAAGATGCTGACCTGCCAGGGTCCCATCTCACTGCTCAGGTTCTAGCAGACACTCCAACCTCCCTAAGGAAGTAGGCCAGACCTGGAGAGGACCCCCCCTTCCCACACAGCCGCCCCCCCCCCCAGGCCAATCAGCAGAGCAGCGGGGGGCGGGGGGCATCTAGTGCTCAGGCTCAGGCTCAGGGGCCGCCACTGTCCTCTGCAATGGGGCCCAGGTCAGTGCTATCTTCTCCAGGATCCATGTCTCATAGCTTTCTCTGCTCCCAGCTACTGGACTGAGCTCTGGCCAATCCGGAGCAGGACACAAGCACTCCTGCCCCCACTGGGCTCCCGCAGGCCAGACCGGCTGCTCTCGGTGTCATGGCGCCTCCTGGCACCCCTGGGCCTCTTCTGGATAGGACTCTTCGCTAATGGCCGCTCCGGAGCAGGGGCCACAGAGAGAGGGGCACTGGCCGCCAGCTGCTCCAGGCGCCTTCGCTGGCTCTGCCCCTGCCTTCTGCTCAGGCCCTAACGGCTGGGCTGGAGCTGACGCTGGGCGGAGGCCTGTGAGTTTAGAAGGAAACTTGCTGATGGAGCTGAGAAGGGGCTGGGTGTGGTTTCCCTGGATGTTAGGAATCCTAGAGTCTGCAAAGTCCTTCCAGCTCAAGACGTGGGCTCTGCGGTCTGGAATGCGTGCCTCTCCAGGCCCCCCAGGGAACTGACTTCTGGCTTAAGCTCTCAAAAATCCTACCAGAGTCAGAAGGACCTTCAAGATGCAGCTCTCCAGTTATTGTGGCTGCAAACAAACCACTCCCACACTCAGCAGCCTAAAACTACACGGTTTATTCGTTTCCCACAGTTCTGGGGCTGTCCTGGATGTTCTCCAGGTCTCACCTGGGATTAAGGCCCTTAATCAGCTGCCTTAGGCTGGACAGTCCAAGTGGCCTCGCTCACGAAGCTGAGGCCTCACAGAGAGCTGAGCACCTGTCCTGCCTGTGGGGCTGGTCCTCGGGGCTCCCAGCTCCCCCTCTCCTCTTCCTCCAGGTGCTCCCTCACCCAGAAGCTGAGTCCCCACCTCACGGAGCTGGACTCAGATGACCCAGATGTTGGGCAGCCAAGTCAGTCCCCGGAGGACCCACCTGCCACCCCCCCCCCAACACCCACTCCTGCATTCCTTGCTTTTATCTAATGTATTTACTCAACTAGTTGACATATTTATTGGCACCTGCTGTGAGCCAGGAACTGTGGTCAGCGCAGGATTTATTAATGAGCAAAAATAAAGAAAAATCCCTGTCTTCTTAGAGGTCAGATTGGGAGGTGGAGGGAATGGGGGGAGGAGGGGTACTGATAGACAATAAAACAAATTAATTAGCATAGTATAGAGTTGCATCTGTTTCCTGGGGCTGTCATGGCAGATTGCCCTGAACTTGGTGGCTTAAAACAACAGAAGCCTATTTTCTCACAGTTCTGGGGGCTGGAAGACTGAAAGCGAGGTGTCAGCAAGGCCACGTTCCCCCAAAGAGGGGGGATCTCATCTGTCCCTGGGAGGCCCTTTGCTTGTGGCTGCACCCCTCCAGTTCCTGCCTTCCTCTCCCACGGCCTTCTCCCTTCATCCTTCTGTGTCTTCTCCTCTTCTTCCAAGGACATTCGTCCTTAGGTTTAGGGCCCAGTTTGAATCCAGGATGATCTCATCTCAAGAGCCTTAACTTAAGTGCATATGCAAAGGCCCTACTGCCAAAGAAGATCAAATTCTGAGGTTCTAGATGGACCTGAATTGGGGGTGGGGAGCACTACCGTTCTATTCCAGCCACATTCACAGGTTCCAGGGGGGTGGACATGGACTTACCTTTTGGGTGCTGCCCTTCAGCACACTACAACTGTATTAGGAGACGGTGAGAGATTTGGAGACAGAAGAAGGGGTGCCAGGCTGCGGGATGGAGGGAGGACAGGTTGCAGTATTACTTAAGGTGACAGGCCTCACTGAGGTGTATTGGTGCCCCTCATTAGGGCCCCATAATGCTGAGGTTCTTTTCCCAGCCTTCCTAAGGGTTCAGCATTCTGGAGAAAGGGCTCCTCATAGATGATTAAGGAGTCTGGAGACTAAAGATAATTTTGAAAGGCATTGGGGGTCAGAGGATCTTCAGCTAAAGGAGCTAAAGACTCACCCTTGCCTAAGGACCCCATGGTATTTATTTAACACAGTTTGTCCCAAGGCATGGTGGAGATCTACACTTCAAAGGGTGAGGTATCAAAGGGTATACAGAAGCATGCTCAGTTTGGGGAATAGCCTACAGCTGTTCAGATGTTTGGCCAACAGGAGGCAATAAAATGCCCTGAGCTGTCTGGCAATCCTATTCAGGTTTGGGGGAAGTGCCGTTTAACCCTTTCCAACAGGTAAACTACATTTGTGTGGCTCCCCCTAGTTGAGCCTCCCAAGCTTCACCAATCTTTTGGTGAAACTCTTATAATTATTACATGCTGGAATTGGTTCTCTGCAGAGGTGATCTTCAAAGATTTCAAGGAAGGAAGGTAAGCGGGGAGCCATCCGTGTGGATATCTGGGGAGAAAACACTCAGGGAGGGGGGATGGGCAGTGCCCTAGCCCTGAGGCAGAAGTGTGCCCAGCACATCCAGAGAATAAGGGAGCTATGGCAGATTGAGCGAGGAGCAGGGTGGTGGTGGGGTGGGATCCCATGGAGCCTTGCTGGTTACAGGAAGGACTTGGCCTTGACTCTGGGGGGTACGGGAGGGGAGTACAGGAGAGCCAAGAACGGCTGTCACAGCAGCACTCAGGCTGCTGAGCTGGGCATAGATTGTAGGGACCATGGGCTGAGGTCTCTCAGCCACTCCACACCTCCCACTCCCCCTCCCCCTCATCAGGCCCTCCGCAGCAGGCCCTCCACAGCTCTGGGGTGGCTTCCAGGACCCCCTGCCTCGGGACCCCCTGCCTGCCACGGGGCTCAGGTTTCCCCACATCAACTGTACCCACCAGAGCCTGGGAAACTCAGCCTTCCAGAAAGATTTCGTCATTTTCCATTTGGAAAAGTTTGCTGCTCTTGTTACTGGTAGTGCTGGCGGCAAAACTAGGCCTTGGTTCTTGAATCGGCAAAGAGAAATTCAGAGCCAAGAACTCAAATTATAAGAGAAAGTTTACTTAGAAAGTTACAGAGGGGAGCGGAAGGAGCCAGCTGGGCTGCGGAGGCTCAGGAGACACGTTACAGGAGACACGTTACAGAAGCAAACGAAGGGCCTTAGAGCTGAGGAGAGAGAAGGCTCCTGGGGAAAAGAAGGGGGAAGGGAAAGCGGTGTGCCCAGAGGCAGCACGCGTTTGGCCGGCCCTTCGGCGTGTGGGTTTTAAAGCCTGGGCGTCCAGGGCAGTTTAGGGGCTGATCTCAATAAAATATTCATCAGCTTTGTGCTGATGCGCCAGCGTGAGATTTATCCCCTTGACCCCATCTGTCCTTGGGTGTGGCTGGCACCAATGGCACTAACTGGGTTTCTGTTCCCTCCCTCCCTGAGGAGGGCGATGTAAGCTATTTGCCCTCTGGTTGCTGAGGCGAAGCGTAAACCATTTCCTCCTAAGGGTCCCCAATTAGGGAAAACGGGGTTTTGCAATTTGCTAGATGGCTGTAAAGTGCTTGGCTCTTTAACCATCTGTCTCACTTTCCCCTCCCTCTGGTCCTGGCTTCCTAGCCTGACTGACTCCCTGGCCCCCTGCCCACCCCCACCCCACCCCCACGCCCAGGCTGAGGTGGACAGGCTGAGACATCTTGGAGCTCAGAGGGGCCATGGGCTGAGGCACCTCGTCTTCCAGCCTCCCCCACGGCTACCTGGAACCAGAACTACCCCAGCCCAGCTTCCACATGAGAGAGCCTCCCTGTTCCCCAGGCCTATGCCCCCTGCCCATCCCCCATGGACTACCCATTCATAGTCCCCATGTAGCCAGCTAAGGGAAGGGCGCTGAGCAGAGGGCACTGGAGGAGCTGTGGGAGGGGAGAAGACTGCCCCCAGGACGCCCTCAGGAAGGCGGAACCACTGTTGGGGACCAATCACTGCCTCCCTCTCCAAGGGGAGCAGAACACACTCCCCCCCACCCCCCGCCTGCCCCCTGCGCTGCTGGACCACACGCGTTTCCCTCCATGGTGCTCCTCACTCCCACGGCCCGTGTGGGGCCTGTGATGGAGAGAGGTTCTGCAAATAGCTGGTCACGGAGCCTGGCACTGCTGCTGAGACCACTGCTTTCTTCCTCCAGGCGGCCCCAACCCCTGCATCACGGTGACCTGCCAAGTTCCCTCTCTCCTCCCGTCCCTCTCCTGCCCTTCACCCCTCTGCCAGGTCTCCCCTGTATCCACAGGCATTTCCCAAGGGTCCCACGATCCAGACCCCCAGACACCTCACCTGGATCCCCCAGGGGACTGGGAGCTGAGGGCGAGTGCAACCGGATGGAGCTCTGTGCCCAGGTGAGCAGAGAGGCAGCCCCTGCCCTGCTGGGTTCTGAAAAGAACACACAACTTGCAGCCGAGCACAGCTGGGCCTCTGTCACTTCCTAGCTTCGGGGCTTCGGGTACCCTCTCAAGTTGCTGAGCCTCAGTCTCCCCCTCTGTGAAATGGGCTGTGTGAGATCCAGCGGATATAGTGGGTGGGGAAAGACTGTCTGTGACAAGCCCCTGGGTGCTCGGGTGAGGGGCTCAGCTCCCCAGAAAACATCCCCAAAGGCTGAAGAGGCCCCGCTTCCTGTACCAGCTCTGTGTGGTGAACTAGCCTGCAAGAGGCTGCCCAGGGCTACCTCACCCCGCCCTGGCTGAGGACTGGAACCTGGAAAGCATCTACGCAAGGACCCCAGGCATTAGCCCGTCTTGTCCCCAACTCTCAGTGTTGCTTTGACTGATGATGAGTGCTGGCTGAAAGGGCAGGTCTCCCTAATGGCTGCCAGGTCCCTGAGGACAGGGCCGTGTCCCCTCAGACTGGGGCTCCCTGAGGACAGGGCCGTGTCCCCTCAGACTGGGGCTCCCTGAGGACAGGGCTGTGTCCCCTCAGACTGGGGCTCCCTGAGGACAGGCCGTGTACCCCCTCAGACTGGGGCTCCCTGAGGACAGGGCCGTGTCCCCTCAGACTGGGGCTCCCTGAGGACAGGGCTGTGTCCTCTCAGACTGGGGCTCCCTGAGGACAGGCTGTGTCCCCTCAGACTGGGGCTCCCTGAGGACAGGGCCGTGTCCCCCTCAGACTGGGCTCCCTGAGGACAGGGCTGTGTCCCCTCAGACTGGGGCTCCCTGAGGACAGGGCCGTGTCCCCCTCAGACTGGGGCTCTCTGAGGACAGGGCTGTGTCCTCTCAGACTGGGGCTCCTTGAGGACAGGGCTGTGTCCTCTCAGACTGAGCTCCCTGAGGACAGGGCCGTGTCCCCCTCAGACTGGGGCTCTCTGAGGACAGGGCTGTGTCCTCTCAGACTGGGCTCCCTGAGGACAGGGCCGTGTCCCCTCAGACTGGGGCTCCCTGAGGACAGGGCTGTGTCCTCTCAGACTGGGCTCCCTGAGGACAGGGCTGTGTCCCCCTCAGACTGGGCTCCCTGAGGACAGGGCCGTGTCCCCTCAGACTGGGGCTCCCTGAGGACAGGGCTGTGTCCTCTCAGACTGGGGCTCCCTGAGGACAGGGCTGTGTCCCCTCAGACTGGGGCTCCCTGAGGACAGGGCCGTGTCCCCTCAGACTGGGGCTCCCTGAGGACAGGGCCGTGTCCCCTCAGACTGGGGCTCCCTGAGGACAGGGCTGTGTCCCCCTCAGACTGGGGCTCCCTGAGGACAGGGCTGTGTCTCCCTGAGGACAGGGCCATGTCCCCCTCAGACTGGGGCTCTCTGAGGACAGGAAACAGCATGGTTGGATGATGGACAGAGGGGCAGGGCTGGGGTCCCCCTGAGGAAAGTGCTGACCGTCACTTCTCTGGCTGAAGACACACCAGCGCTGCAGAGGGCTTGGGTTAGATCCATGGAGCAGCGGCTTTAGTGTGCGCCCGCTGTATGCAAGGCGAGCAGCAGTGCCGTGGGAGAGAGCAGTGGATGTTCACAGGACGTCCGGGGCCCGGGAGACAGCCAGGGCCCTGGGTGCTGAGTGCTGGGTGGGTGCATGGGGCTCCGGGAAGAAGAGAGAGACCCGCTGGGACCGAATCCTGGGGCCAGGTTGCGGGCAGTGGCCCCTGGTCTCAGCTTTGGCCCTGGGTGGACCCCTGATGCTCCCATCCCACTCCTGCCTCCTCCCCTTATCCTGCCGCCTCGGCCCATGTTTTCCGGAGCTCGCCCCGCCATGGCCACCGGCCCTCCCAAAGCTCAGCCTCCCGCCGCCTGCTCCCGCCCAGCAAGTCCCGGTTGGGTCTGGGGACTCGGGGGCCACCAGGGTCCCTCAAGATCCACCTCCTGGCTCCTGGGCCTCTCACTCCCCCAGCCTGGGACTGTCTCACGTGAGGGGCAGGTGGGTGTTCTAGAGAGGGAAGGAGGGGCCGTAGGGGAGGCGCCCCTGCACCCCTGTGCCCCCACCCACGGTCACACCCACACCCTATGGGAAGCCAATTCATATCCCACCAGGCACTGGGCTCCGGCCAGACTGTCCCCCATCTGCTCCCCCACTCAGCAAAGTGAAGGCAACTCCACGCTCGCACACCCGCAGCCTGGAGCCTCAGAGGGGACAGTGTGAGGAAGGCGCTGTGGGCCGATCTTCAGGAAGCCCGGGTCTGAGGGGACACGGCCCTGTCCTCGGGGAGCCCTCTCCGGGGCAGGCCCCTCACTGCCGCTCGTGGGCCCAGCTCTCCCAGAAGCCTGCTGAGAAGCAGGTTCCCAGGCAGGAGTGCCCTTGCCTGACCCTCCACCTCTTCCCTCACCCCCCAAACTGATAGTGGGAAAGGCAGACCATGGGCGAGGGAGCAGGAGGCCGATAAGCTGACCTTCCCCCGGCTCTTGTTTTGGCTGAGGCAGGCCCATGCGCTGTCCCGTCTGTGTGCCCAGAGTGGAGAGCAGGCCTGATGGGGCGGGGCTTCCAGACCATGGCCCCGCTGGGTTGGGACAGCCCAGACCCTGGCAGGAGGACACCTGCATCGATGTCCCTGCTGAGATCCCCCTGCCGGCCATGGCCCCTCTCAGGCCCTCAGGAAACCCCATCCCTCCCCTCCACCCTACCCCAGGAGGCCAGGGCTCTCCCCCACAGCTTCCACCCCTCCCCGCCCACCAGGTACCTGGGTCCTTCGTGCTCTCCTTTCTAGAAACCTTGCCCCCAGCAATGGCGAAAAGAGACGAAAGGACAGAGACTGGCAGAGATCTCCCACCCCCCAAACCCGGCCAACTCACCCTCAGGGGCGGGTGCTCCAGTGGCATATCAGGGAGGATGGTGTTCGGTGGGGGCGGGGCTCACACTCTGTGAATTAATTAGTTGATAGCAGCGGTTATTGTGCTCATTGTGAGGATGGCCTTGGGTTTATATTGAAGATTTGTTGTTGTTGTTTTAAAGATACATTCTGAAGTGACTACGGGTAACATATCATAATGCCTATAAGTTACTTTAAATTCTCCCATCACAAATAAAAAGATGAAGCAAATCTGGCAAGTTGTTCCTTGTTCTGTCTTGAAAATGGGTCCTTGCAGGTTCATTGTCCTGTTCTCTCTACTTGCCTGAATGTTTACAGGTTTGTTTTTTTTTTTATAAGCGCTCAGCTCCGTGGCTCAATGGTTGAGTGTCGACATGAACCAAGAGGTCATGGTTCGATTCCCAGTCAGGGCACATGTCAGAGTTTCGGGCTTGATCCTCAGTGAGGGGCATGCAGGAGGCAACCGACCAATGATTCTCTCTCATCATTGATGTTTCTCTCTCTCTCTCTCTCCCCGACTTCCTTTCTGAAATAAATAAAATAATATATTTAAAACATAAATAAACTTTAAAGTAACAAAACATTAAAATACAAGGGGAAGAGAACAAGAAAACAAATGTCCTAAAGTGGGTTTGAATACCAGCTCTGCCGCTGCCTTGCCTTGTGACGTTAGGCAGGTCACGCACCCTCTCTGGGCCTCACGCCCTCTGCAGTTAAACGGCGCAGCCACGCTGTGTGAACAGGGTGCTGTGAGCTTAAACGTGGTAACGTGTGGGGAGCCGCGGCACAGGGCCGGGGCCCGGTAAGTGCTGTTACAGTGGCTGCGGAGGGAGCGGAGGGAGGCTGACTGTGTGTGGAGGGGTCGTCCTCTCAGACTCTGAGCCTCAGTTCCTCTGCCCTCGGGAAGCAGTCACTGGTGATCTTCCTGGGTCAGTGCACACCCTCAGCCCCTACGCCATGCCAGGGGCTGTGCTGGATGCCGGGAGGCTGGGGCTTAGCGGGGCCCCTTGTAACAGACCAGTGGCCACTACTTCCTCACAAGGACCACTGCCCTTGGTGGGTCCACGTCCCATCGGGTACCCAGCCCAGGAACAGAGCACCTCCTTTAGGTCCCATCCATTCGTCCAGCTCTGAGGACAGTCAGGCCTGGGGCCGACCCTCTCCATCACCTCCCAGAGTAGCAGGGCCGGGCGAGCAGGATCCCCTTCCTGAGGACAAGGGCAGTGGGCGGGGGCTGGTAACGGGAGAAGGCCAGCGCTTCCTATTTTGGGAGGCAGGCGGCAGCAGGTGGCTGGCTGGTGCTGGGACATGTGAACCCCTCCAGGAGCGGGGCAGCCTGGTGCTGCCAGGCATGACCTAGGCCCCACATGGGCCCACCAGCCAAATGCACTTGTGGCCATTGGAGGGGGAATGAAGGGGAGGGCAGGAGAGCGATCCAGTTTCTCCATCACAAGGCATCCCTTCTGATACATCTCAGGAGGGAGGAAAGGGCCACCTGGAACCCACCCATCCCCTAATTCTGAAGGGAAGCAGGTTCCAGGGACCCGGATATTCTGTGGAGCCCTGGTGTGAGTGGGGAGAAATGACCTTTGCCCTTCAGGAGCTCCTGATCTGATGAGAGACAGCCTATGCCCTGAGGAAGCGGGCGGTCCCCAGGTGAGACACAGCCCCTGTAGGAGGACTTCTTGGGAGGAGTCCCCCGCCCACCTCAGAACAGAGGTGTCGGTCTTGGGGTTCAGGGGCTGGAGTGCCCCACCAGGCTGGTGGCAGCCCACAGGGTGGCAGCTCCTTGGGAGCCAAGTTATTTGGGGTGGGGAGATGAAACCGGCAACTTTCCAGATTAAAATAGCCTTCCCTCCTGGGTGTCATTCCTGAGACGTGCTCCGCTCCCAGCTGAGTGCCGGTCACAGGGCTGCGTGCCTCCCGCCCCTCCCAGCAGGCAGGGTGGCAGTCCCACCCAGGGCTGGGGTGGGGCGGGGGCAGAGAGGAGCCTTGTTTCCTAATCAGGGCAGAGTGGGACGTGGCTCCGGCCTCCCGGCCACCAGGAGCTGCCCACCCCTGGCCCCAGCTCCTCCTTCCGACAGGGGCTGCCAGCCACCCCCCTCCCCTGGCGGACGGAGTCTTTCCGCACTGACTCCAGCTGTATGAAGCCCTCTGGCTCCACCTGCCTCCCCAGTGCTGTGGCCAGTCAATAATTTCCTGTGGCCTGGGGCTCCCTGAGGACAGGGCTGTGTCTCCTCTTAGACGGGGGGCCACTGAGGGAAGGTCCAGGCATAGTGGGAAGAAAGTTGACCCAGGACTCAAAAGCCCCGGGTTCTAGTGGTGAGTCTGGTGTCACTTTGCCCCCAGAGGACAATGGCCGGCCTGGTACGTGCAGAGATGCTCTAGTCACAGATCCAGGCTCCAACCCCAGCCTGGGCACTTCTGGGCTCCATCATCTCAGGTTGCTAACCTCCTCCTCACCCCTGCCTACCCCTCCCGCCCTCCACGGGGTCATGAGGACAGCAGCAGCTCCAGCCCAGCGGGTGGCAGAGCTTAAGTGAGATAATGTGTGCAGGAGAGTTGTCACAGTGCCGGCAGAGGGTAGTGAGAAGTAAACCAGAGAAAGGCCCAGTGGGCCAATGCTCAGGCCAGCTGTGGGCTGGGCAGAGCCCTGGGCTCCGTGACCCGGGGGCCTGGGGCCGCCACTGGCCCAGGAAGGCCGCACGGTGACGCGGCTCCGGCGAGGCCAGGCCGTGCTCGGCTTCCGAGCTGCAGGCCCAGGGGCGGGCTCCGCGCTCAGCGGTGGCACTTTCCGCTTTTCTCCCTTTGCAGCTCTCTCTGGTTCTGTCCCCACGACCCTCCGCACCCGCCTTTTCCTGACCCACCATCCCCAC